>RDPX01000033.1:453450-490886 GCA_003991215.1 Morbakka virulenta
AGAGAGAGAGAGAGAGAGAGAGAGAGAGAGAGAGAGAGAGAGAGAGAGAGCGCAAGAGAGAGAGCGCAAGAGAACGAACCTGATATTCATTGATTGTAGATTGATAGGTACATACATAAATACATGCATACATATATACATACTAACATACATTCATGGATCGTATTTCTTGTTCAGATGATGTTACTTCTAGGATGCAGCGCCTTCTAATTCTAGCATTGTTTAAAGATTCAGGTCTTATTGTAATATTTGAGCTGTGAACCCATTGCTCACACTGGCATGTTCCAGGTTTTATTTAATACACCGACTTTGAAGTGATTTAGATGGCTGTTTATAGTGGCTATGGTGATAATGATGATGTTGGCAGTGATTGCAATGGTAGTAATCCTGGTAGTGGTTTAGCTTATTGTATTTGTAATATGGATTCTGATTATGCTGTTTATGATGGTGGCTCCCAAGGCGGTGATGATAAGTATGGTCTTGGCACTAGTTATGGCAGTAGATGTAGTGATAATGAAATTACTAGTGTCATTATCGTCTATTAACAAAACTTTGCTGTTCTATTTTTTAATAAAAACCACTATTCTGTTGCATTTAAGATACAACCAGCTCAAAAATCAGCTAGATATGAAAGCAAGGGAAGCTGAATTGGCTCAAGAGCGTATTAAAGAAAGTACACATCATTTGAAAGTGGAAGAGGTAAATGCATTGAAAAAAGAATTAGGTAAGCACTATTTGTTTTTGTTGTTGTTGGGGTTTTTTTGGAGGGATTGGGTATTTTTTCATTGAAGAAAGAAATCACGAATACCGTGGATGAATAATTAAAAACCTCCGATGTTTCCAACAATTATAATTGTTACGTCCCAGGTGAACCCGAAATCATGCGAGAGCAATAAATGCAAAATTTTTTAACAAGGAGCTCAAAAATATTTTCCCCCTGTGTTTCTCGTTTACTGCTAATAGTCTTGCGTTCTTTTTTGTTCTAGAGGCCGCTATTGCTCTTTCTCCGTTTACATTTGTCTCTCTTTGCCATCCAAACGTGGCTTTTATACAGGTGATGCTGCTCTTGCTTAGGAGTGTTGGGCTGTCTAGCAGCCGTCATTCTCTTGGCATTTCTTATTTTCCGTAATGGAACCCTGACATTTCGTAGGAGTCATATTTTTCTTGTAAAAGTAAAGCATTGTTGATTGTTAAGTCACTATTTGTGCCTACTGTTCAACACTATTCCCAGCACAAATTGATAGAACACATGATCAGATGCACCGGTTGTTGGTCCTAAACTCGAAGCCTACAAATGAAAGACCTCCTTTAATAGCTATTCAATAACTTTGTAATGTGTTTTCCTCAGAACTTCTGGGTTATTTCAGTAAATTCTGAAGATCTTTTGAATGCCCTTCGAGAAAGTTTTTTAATTCCCTAGAATTTTCTGGCAAATTTGGGGAATTGAATATGGAATATGGCGAATTTGCATCTAATGCAATTGGAATAAAATGATAAGCCTGCATTAAAATTCTTCCTTAAGAAACTAGATTTTTTGTATTCCTTAGATGAACAGAAGGAGAACATTCAAAAAGCTGAAGAACGGAAAGCCAGTGCTTCACAAAAAGTGGCTGACCTGGAAAAGAAAATGAAGGTATGTGGTGATAAGTTTTTCCGTGTTCACCATTCCAAACATGTATACACTGCCTCCCCCCCCCCCATCCTTCCCCGTGTTTGTGATTGCACTTCACAAAACATGAGTTGAATGCATATTCTAGATTGGATTATACATATTTTTTGTCTATACAAGCTTTTCATCGCTTTCTGACCCAGGTGTACCCCTTAGCAGTTAATATTTGTAGTGCACCATTTTAACATGTTTCGCCCTGCCAGCATTTTCGTAATATGCCCGATGCTCCTTTATTGTGGAAGACAACTGTGTTAACATAACTGTTTTTCTATCTACAATTCACATAACCGAACCAGCTAGGCCATCCTTTAAAAATGAAAACCATTTTATCAACTTCAGGGTTTGAGTGCCTTGCTTGTCTTGTTTACTACTATTTTAAAATACTTTGGGGGAATATTGCTAATCCTGGGTGTTAACGAAAAACTTTTTCTGTGCCAGATAATAAACAAAATAGAGACCCCATTTCTTTTTTTCTGCTTAACGTTGCCAATCACACGAAAATATTACTTGGAAAGGAAGATCAATGCAGTGATATAATATAATAAACTGATCCTAATTATTATAGGAGAAAAACTGCTAAAAGATCGAGTAATCCGTAATCCCACTAGAAATGTTAAATTTATTATTGTATACGCACATAAGGTCTATTGTCATATAGCAAGATATTTTTTTATTGAATTGGGTTATATTATTAGGATAGCTCTGATCAACATTTGGTCGAAATTCTTTAACCTGACCTAAGCGCAATTTTACAATGGGACATCAATCTCATATCATTTTAAACAGCATGTCATATGTCACTATTTTTAATTTGTATATTTACACTTGCGGTAGATTATAAAGCCAAGCTAATTCGCAAACACGATGATGAGATCTTCGTGTTTTGGTGAGACCTATTTCCTTAATCCACTATCTTTTTCTCAACTTAAATAGAGACATAATTTATCGTCCCAATTATAAGGCAGAGTTGAGTGAAATAACATTGAACAAGACATTGCAAATACAAGTAATCAACCATTACATGTTGCTGCAGATGTCAAGCAGAAGTCTACAATTTTTAACCCCACTCGCCCTTCCGCTCTCTCAGTTCAAAACCAGGAATTATCTTTAGAACATATCAAAAGCTGCTGAAATATGAAAATACATACGCGAGTAGAATTGTTGCATCTTCATAAATTTTGTATTGAATTTGATGATCAGATCAGAATAGCTATCATATAGTAACATTTGGTGGAAATGTCTTAATCTAAAATTAAATAAATTTTCTGTCAAAGCTGCTGTACTATAACGCGGAATGATATAACCTGGGCGTTTTAGCTAGCTTTGGCTTGTTTTGTATCCTTTAGGTTATTGAATGAGTACACCAAGCGAACTCACTGAGAATAGCAGTAAAAAGACAGACAAACAGACATGGACTGTGTTACTACAATTTTTTGTTAATTTGTAGATGGATTTTTCGGGTTTTGGTTGTTGGTGGGTTTGTTGTTGTTGTATTTGTATTTGTTGTTGTTGCTGTTGCAACAACAACAAATACAATTGATTAATTTGAATATATACTTCTGTGTTTGTAAGTAGTGTTTGATTTACATCCCATTCATCTTTCATCTTTGCACTTTCATTTCGCTAACGTAAAGTAGGTAAGCTATTAAGTATACCACTGTACGCATTAAATATATTTTCTTTTTCCATCTTATCAACCTTAAGTACACGGTGAATTCTAAACAATTTTTGCAGTACACTAGTATACAGTGCCACACAAGATATGTGGTATTTTTAAAACCGAATAAGTATTTATTCACATCACTGATTCTAACTTTCAAGACGTCTTATGAGAATGAAAGATGGTGGGGAGTTCAAAGGGAGGATTGGCTATTTCGTATAAGTACACCACAGAAGGTTTTTAAGCAAATTTTTCATAGTAAGTAACGCTATAAGAAATCCGAAAGGAGTAGGAAGACAAAGCAATGTAATAAACTGAGCTCCTCAACAATGAATTTGAAGGAATAAAGGCATAACAGGAAACGGAAAATTAATTATTTAATTTAATAGAATTAAAGTAATTTTTTTCGCTAAGATTTGTTATTGTAGTTTTAATATAGACAGATTTTCTCTCTCTCTCTCCTTATTTTCCGGAAAGGAGAACAGTAGTCGGGGGTTGATAAATCATTAGTTCTTCTTCCAAGGAGTTCCCATTTCGACAAATTCTATTTTTCCTACAAACTTTTCATTATTTTATTGATTTTTTATTTATTTAATTTGCTTTGGACCTTTATCCACTTTAAGCCACTCAACCACCTCCAGAGGTATTTTTTCAAATTTGTTTCACCGTTATAAGTGGGTGGTGCTTGTGTTAAGCACTTTAAGATATGTTTTCGGACATAGAATTTGGAAAGGCGTTAAGCTAATCAAAAAAAATATCGAGGAGTATGAAGCAAAACTGTCATTTACCTCATCTTACCTTAATAGTGGTCTTTGGACCTTCTTATGAACGACTGCTTAAAAAAGTGCTTTAAAAAGATAATAAAATAGGTTTTAGAATACAAGAAAGTCCTCGTGGTAATTTTACAACGTTCTACCCTTTCTGTAAAAAATTTATTGTCTTTGAATCTGCGTCGTGCTACAGGTTTTGATTGTGTATTCACAGGCCATTTCTACAGAATTGATAACATTTTTGAAATGTCTATAAAAACAGTCCTTGCCTTTCAATTAGTAGTCAACGCAAACTTGAAAACTGTTCTGTAGTCACATTTGCTAAATAAAACGAAACACGATAAAACTAAGCCGTCCTTCAATCATAAACAACAGAGATAAACTCTCCGTTGAGCTATTCAATCTCTGTTAAGCCAAATCTTAAAAATACATTGATTGATCAAAGCTTTAGAGCCTCATTTTTTGAGTTTCAAAAATCAATTAGAAATCTGATTGAAAGCGATGGTCTGTCATAGGCGTTGATTATCTAAATTTCTTGAAACAGGAGGCCCCTGGAGTATGCTCAGTTATGTAGCCTCGTAATATACGCTTGATCTCAGTGTGGTTCACCATTAGTGTGATTGAGTTTATTGCAAACCAATATTATGTGTCTCTGCTAGAAGTCTTGTGTTCATTGTTCTCCAGAAGGACCGATTTAGTATCTATATGATCATGTTTAGCTAAGACATGTAATCTTGAATTAATCAAAAGGTCGTAGCATGTACAACACTATTAAAAAGAAGATTAGTTAGGAAAACTCTACCATTAGATAAATAGAAATCTATGTTTTGAGTTTGACCTTGGAAACAGGGAAACTTTCGTAATTCTAAAAACTGTAGAAACAAATAAATCCACTATATAAGACGTAAAAATCTATTTCAGAGGAGAAAAATAATTAACTAATAACAATTGCTTTATAAAGCAGAATATTTTTGGCTTACTTCAAAGTAGAAGAAATGTTTATTAACTTTTGACAGGTTTACCTTTTGATATACAAAGATAGCTTTAGTGTTTACTGTTGCAAGCTTGCGTTTTGCTATCAAGACGAGCGTGGCAAATAGTTCACTTGCCACTAATCTATGTTAGCACTTATTAACCTTGTCTTTGTTTAACGAGAGTAATATAGAAAATTCTAACCTTGCGTAAGCCGTACTTTCAGAAGAACATTTTTATCTTGTTTGAGAATTTTAGAGCTTTCCAAGGCGTTGGCATTGTTGGGACGTAGGCAAATCATTCATTTTTGTTGTCTTTAAATCTCATTATGGCATGGTACTTTGGAAAGCTATTACCTTTTACTGTTGTTCCATCTGTTGATCTGAATTTGTATGTGATATAAGCTTGTGTGTACGTAGAACTATCCCAAATAGCGTTGACATGAGAAGATATAAAGATCACTAATGGTTGGCAAAGGTTTGGGGTTGGATTTAAGCGTAAAGTGTTGGATTTCGTTGAATCTTGCTGCTCTTAACTACAACCTAACAGCACGCTTTGGTATAGATTTGAATACTCAAAAGTAGTATCTTGCATCAAAATTTGCATATATATATATATATAACAAATGAATAGAAATGTCATCAGCAACCGTTCTCTACCACATTAAAACGTAGGAGCTATCATATAATCAGATATACTAGTATCCAGTTTGATTGAAACCAGGAAAATAAATTTTTGATGGTACATAATGAGGGGTGATAACTTCCACAAAGCATTGCAAGAGAGAAATATGAAAGGAAAATGAAGTAGAAGAATGTCCAACTTAATAAGGATGTATGGCGTCATAAACTGTATAAGTAACTGCATTTTGCACTTGAAAATCAGTTTCGCCTTTTTGTAGTTATGTATGTTTTATTAAATATTTCTCTAAATATTGTCTAAATATTTTTAAATATATTTTTTTAAATCCTTTACTGTGGACTTTGATTAGACAAAAGGCGAAGGAAGCTTGACAAAATGACCAGAAATTCTCATTTAATTTGCTGGTAAAACGTGAGGTACATTAATGATGCCACTCCAAACGGCGGATGCTTAGCTGCTGTTCAATAACGTGAAATTATTTCATACAGATGCTAAAACTGAACTATTGTACCAGACCCGATTTGACAAAGCAAAATCCAGTGGTTTTGAATACTAGGAATGTTTAAATTTTGTTCCATTTCTTTCGCTAATTTCCATTCACTGTCTTCTTACAACGTAACTGCAAAATTATGCAAACAAATTGAATGTCTGTGTTGATTAGACGTAAAAGGAGTATTTCCTGGTGTCGTTTGGATGTACACAAATCTCAGGATGGATCCTACAAATTGCAAAGATGGGCCGAGAAAGTTAAGAAATCGTTTTGAAATCAATATTGGCACACTCGTGATAATTATTATTTTGATAGATGACTTTCTGATGGTTCATAATGGTTTGTCTGACAGGTAAACTGCGCTGNCTCGCTTTGGTATAGATTTGAATACTCAAAAGTAGTATCTTGCATCAAAATTTGCATATATATATATATATATATATATATATATATATATATATATAACAAATGAATAGAAATGTCATCAGCAACCGTTCTCTACCACATTAAAACGTAGGAGCTATCATATAATCAGATATACTAGTATCCAGTTTGATTGAAACCAGGAAAATAAATTTTTGGCGGTACATAATGAGGGGTGATAACTTCCACAAAGCATTGCAAGAGAGAAATATGAAAGGAAAATGAAGTAGAAGAATGCCCAACTTAATAAGGATGTATGACGTCATAAACTGTATAAGTAACTGCATTTTGCACTTGAAAATCAGTTTCGCCTTTTTGTAGTTATGTATGTTTTATTAAATATTTCTCTAAATATTGTCTAAATATTTTTAAATATATTTTTTTAAATCCTTTACTGTGGACTTTGATTAGACAAAAGGCGAAGGAAGCTTGACAAAATGACCAGAAATTCTCATTTAATTTGCTGGTAAAACGTGAGGTACATTAATGATGCCACTCCAAACGGCGGATGCTTAGCTGCTGTTCAATAACGTGAAATTATTTCATACAGATGCTAAAACTGAACTATTGTACCAGACCCGATTTGACAAAGCAAAATCCAGTGGTTTTGAATACTAGGAATGTTTAAATTTTGTTCCATTTCTTTCGCTAATTTCCATTCACTGTCTTCTTACAACGTAACTGCAAAATTATGCAAACAAATTGAATGTCTGTGTTGATTAGACGTAAAAGGAGTATTTCCTGGTGTCGTTTGGATGTACACAAATCTCAGGATGGATCCTACAAATTGCAAAGATGGGCCGAGAAAGTTAAGAAATCGTTTTGAAATCAATATTGGCACACTCGTGATAATTATTATTTTGATAGATGACTTTCTGATGGTTCATAATGGTTTGTCTGACAGGTAAACTGCGCTGGTGCTAGATATTGTGTCAGGATTAACTACATTTTTTTTGTATACAAGTTCCATTTGACAACTGGAGAGCCAGTCATTACAAGTTCCTTGTAAGCATTAGTTGGTTCTGGCTGATGGCAACACAAGGGGTTTTTGACATTTTTCGGGTTTGTTTTTTTCCCCCACAATGTAGGAAGCAAAGACACATAGAGAAAGGGAACTGAAAAAAGCAGAAGAAAACATGAAAAAGGCGAAAGTTCAGGCAACAAAATCGGAAAAAGAATTCAAAGACAAAGAACAGGTGAAATTTACCTCTCCACTTATCTTGTAATGTGATATAACGGGCAAAATAGACAGGTAAAGTACAGCACAGCACTCTGAAGCCTATTATTTTGCACTAGAGGGTTGGGTATAATCTAAACCCAATATACTATAATGGATTGCAGTACATATAAATGTACTTTATGTTTACTTCAAACACGTTAGAATTGGTGATCAGGGTCAAATATGCTTAAAAGTTACAATTTTCAGCCCCGTGGTTACTAAGTAATTATTTTGTGAAAGTATTTTTTTATTTTGGTATGTCTAAAAGTCTAAATGAGGGTAACAAGCTGTCAAAAATAGTCGTTACAGTACTTTGTATTTGAGGTTTAAATTTGTAAGTATAGTTCTTTGCAATTTTTTAGTATAGACCACGTAGACGCAGAATGTAATTAATCTGAGGCTTAAGCACAGAAGAAATCTTTTAAAAAAGGAAAAGTTATATGGCACATACCGTATTTTCTCAAATAAGCGCAGCACAGAAAGAAGTTGGTGTAGAGCTTAGTGGTTTAGGTTATTTGTTATATAATAAAAGTCACCTAAATAACATTTATTTGGACGACCTTGATACAGTTTATTGTGAAAAAATATAGTTTTTATGTTAGAAAGAAAGCGTCCAACACATGCTAGCGTGTAAAACGGACTTTAAACCGAATATGATGAAGATTATGATTATGATGATGATGTTAAAGTGTGGGGTTTTCAGCTCATTTATAACTTTTGAAATAAACGTTCCCTCCAATAAGCTCCAAACCTGGAAAAATTAATACGAAGTCTTATAGCAGATAAATTGGTACACCAGGATACTTGGCACCACCTAAGGCATGTCTTGAAAAAAAACCATATTACCAACTAAAGGTCGTACTACTTACTTAATCCATCTGTAAGGTAAGGCAGAAACCTTTGGACCTTGCTAGATATGTTTGTCGTGGTAAGAAACCTAACACACTGCTACATGGGAATCTCAATCCAAGAAAAGAGTTTTTTGCCCTTGCACAACGTTGAAATACATCAAAGTAGAATCTAATCGTGGGCCTAATATCAATCTGCTAGGTACTACTGATTATTTGAGGCCACACTTTGCCCCGATTTCACCATCAAGATTTTGGAAGATGGATTAATGCGTATGCAAGGCCCATTATTAATGTGATGAAGTACTAAACTAATCCCTTTTCAATATTACCGAGATATTTATTTTTTATATTTTTATAATTTTTGGAACACCTAATACCAACGCCCTAGTGATATGAAATCAATCTGGTAAAAGTTTTGAATAATTCCAAAATAGAGCTGGAATATTATTTATTTCTTGCTTTTCTTGAATATTTAAATGTGTTACTAAATTAGCCCTTCTTGTGTTTTAGGGACTACAAGAAATTAGACTTGAAATAGAAGAGCTAGAGAATGAAATAAAGAATTTGACTGAGCAGGTGAATTCTCTTTGGTATTGATCAAGTTAGGAGTTTTTGTGCACCAATTCGTTTTGCTGTTGCGTCCGGGAAACAGTGGATAAAATTTAGAAACTATTAGAAATTATTTAGTGCACAGGGTTCGTTAGTGATAAAACTCCTTATTTGAAATTAGGCTGGAGAAGCGGCCGAATATTCATTGCTCGAGCGAGCAATCAAGTTCGCACGTTGCTGTGACTGTTATTTTGAGGTTTATCATGTTAAATTTCAACGTAAAACAACAAAAAATTGGAGAAAATTATAAACTTTTATTTAAAAGCTGCTAAACTTTGGTTATCATCTTTCGTGTGTATAATTCGAATAATATTTGACAACTAAATATAGGTTGCCTTGGACTGGATTCGAATCAGTGCGTTGCTTAAGAAATTGTTTGCTTCAGTATTTTTACGCAAACTAAGTTTACAGAAAAAGTTATGATACTGATCTGTAAATATAATACAAGTTAATCTTTGTTTATGTATATATTCATATATTAAAAATCTGTATCATAAGATAATGCTTTTGGACTCAGTGCAAACTTGCGAAAAAGGGGCAAAATGTAAAAACTGTGAAGATTAAAGTAGATAAACTTAAATGGTAAAACCATTTTGCGTTTTTTCTTGCAAAAAAAAATGACTGTCGGGTTTTGGATTATTAAATTTCAATTTTCCACTTTTCCGATTCGTAGTTTATTTTTACTTTATCTTTATAGAGGATGATACAATTCAGTTGTTTACAATAAAAATATAATAAACACTGCTGTCAACATGTGTCCTCTATAAATATACTGGTAAACTTGTGTATACAGGGAAATCCCGGTAACGCGACCACCGACGAGGCCAGCTCCAAATCGTCGTGTTAGCGAGGTGGTCGCATCAGCGGAGTCGCGCCGATCCGATAGCGGTAAATCCTCGTCTAAGTCCAAGCATTCCTTCGTCATGCCTGCTTTTGCAAAGCCGCGTTTTACGGTAGTGGGGGAGTTATCGGCGACAGCTGCTACTATCCAGTTGATTGCATCGTGGACAGACACACATTTGGAAATGTTCTTAACATCCTTTTCCTTGTCCATTTTGGCCAGGACCGTTTGTAGAAGACTCCTGCGATAACGAGCTTTCACTGCCTTGATTATCCCGTGGTGCAATAGTTGCAATAGCGATGTCGTATTCGCTGGAGTTTTTGTTCTATGTAACGGCAATTATGGCATTTCATAATTGGCCCAGGTGTCGAGAGTAAAAATAAGAGTAAAAATCACGAACAATGGACACAGTTGATTGAAGTGTCGCCTATGTTTTGCGATTGTTATTAATTCTGGAGTCGGCTAATCGACAGGTTGATGAAAGGAATATGAGTATGAGTGATTAAGAAAATGCCGGCCGCAAGAGAATTTTTTGTTTTTATCCAAGCCTTAATTGTAAAAGTGAATTGACANAAGAAATAAAGAAACAGGGGGAAGTGGTTGTGCAGAGTAAGGTACAAATGAACTTTTTATTTGGAAATGTTTTTATTATAACATTCCACCGACACCTTACAGTAACCAGGATCAGTTGTAACCTTTCACTATATCACCTTTGCTGGTTTTGCATATGACAGCAACTTAATTTTGACTTCAGATTTACATCCAACATTAACTGGCAGTATTTTTCTGGTATCTCCAGCTTATTATAGGTGCATTCAAGATCAAAGTCAACCAGATCTTTGTTTCCTAATACACCGACTCGAATTACTGACCATTAATTATACCATCAAAACAGAATTATACGTTACTCAGACCCACTTTGAACTGCCGCGATCGCAAATGAAACTTTAAAAATATAAAGAGAATTCCTAAGCTTCAATGACAATTATACCTTTTTTAATGATCTTTTAATATTTTTTTTCTGTTAACGAACTGTTCCGGAGTTGCTGTCTTCGATTCCACATAATTTTATATATTTTTCTTTACCTTGACCTTGACAACTTTCTCTTATCTTACTACCCTTCTAAAGTCGATAGCATTTTTGATATTTTATGTTGTCAGCGAAATTTGACCACCTTAACAGTTTATATACAGTACTAGCCATTGGAAGATTTGGCTCCACTTGAAATATATCGCAAGCCCCTGGTTTAGAAAATTAAAAGGGCGAAAGTAAGAGAAGCGTCAACTCTGTATGGAGAAAATTACCTTGCAATAATGTTTTTTGGTGAAAACACTTCATCAAGGCCGACTAGAGAGAACTTTAAAGGAAAGCCGACCCATACGATACAAAGGGGATAAAATAACGCCAACATACAGTGGATAATCGATTGGTTATAATTTAGGTATAATACAATACGACTCAGAATATATTTGAAAGCAGGGTTGTTAGTACAAAGGTAAAATGTTTTTTGCTGAAGTTACAAGTACAATATATAAACTTCCTACGTTCTATTCCATTCAACCTGGTTTTAACGCACTAGTCAGGATCGTAATATATTGCACAGGTTTTAACATAGGTAAAGAGAATCAGCAGAAAATGGTACGTGTTAATTAGTTCATGTCGTTGTAGTCAGTTACGATCTACACAAACAAAATAAGTAAATAATAAACAGGATAGGGACTACGGATTGCATATAATTAAAGACAAAGAAAACTAAAAAATCCACTTGTTATTTTCAGAAGTGATTAAAGAGCTCACATAGCTGCTTATCTTGGCCTGGAAGGAACATCAGATTATTTCACCACCCGGTGTGATTGTGGTATTAATGTTGGTTGGGTTGGGGTTTGTTTGTTTTTTAGGAAAAGCTGAAAGAAGCCGAAACTGAATTAGAAAAGGGACGCGAGATTCTCCGCGCATGTGCAGAGGTATGTGTAACATAAACATTTTATTGAGCTCTTCCTTTCCCTAGTCACCCTGTGGCGGTATGCAAAGTAAAGAGTTACAAAGCTGGTTCCTATTGTTTAGTGAGTTGTTTGCATGCTGTAGGGCCTTGGCTGATTATGAGAATTTGACAAATACTTTTTCTTGATTCTGTTGGTTGGACTACACTTTCCTGAAGACGAAGCCAGAAACCTAATCTAGCCTTTAATGGATGCAAACAACGCACCTTGTTACTGTAGGCTTTTCTCGTTTCATTTTGAAACGAGTAATGAATATCGCATTATATAAAAAATAACAGGTGTTCTTTGCAATATTTTAGATAATTTTAGTGCGGGAATGGCCGAGTGGTCAAATCAACAGATTACCCTGGAAGTGGTTTGTGATTCGAACTCCTGCCATGTCCCTGGAAGTACAGCACTCATTTTGTTTCTCAATTATAAGTGGCATACTACTGAGTTTGAACATGTTTTCGGAGATAGAATTGAGAGAGGAAAGAGAGGAACAGATTAAAGATATTTAAAACTACAAAGTAAAGTGGTTTCAACGCCTTACTTAGGGTGGAAGTTCTAAAAAAAATTTTTTATTGTCTGTACCGTTCTGTGTACTCACGTACACACACAGAGACACAAACAAAAATATACGCACGGATGAATTCACAGAGCACCATCAACATATCTGCTTAAGTGAGTATAAGGTTTATGTTCGAATAGGAAGCGTTTTCCATGGTAACCTGTTGATCTACCAATCAGTGACCACGTTTTTGCTGTTTTATGTGTGTCTGCCTGTATGTATGCATGTATAATACAAAGCACACGTATTTATGAATCGTTTAGGAAATGAATTCGAAATTCAAGCTTCGTCAAGTTCTTGTCAAAGACGTCAGTGATAATGAACTGGAACTAAAAGAAATGGATCACAAAATGTCAAAATATACGAGAGAAAGCAAAGACGCAGTGCAAAGAGTAAGAGAACTTTTGTTTTTGTTGTTGTGGGGTTTTTGTTTTGTTTTTATTTCAATAAAAGCGCAGTGTGAAGCTAACCGAAGCACCGAGTTCATTCTGTTAATTGATTTTTTGTGTGTTCTGTTAACGTACTTCCTCCCATCACTATTTTCTCGATGCTCAAATGTGAATATCTTGGCCATAGCCCTACAAATGGCCATCAGGATTTATGTTCCTGAATGTAACTGTTTTATCAAGACTAGATTCGACCTTAATTTTTTTTGTATACGTTAAAATAGATTTGGTCCTCAGTTTTACAGCCAGTTATTAGGATGTCCACCTTAAGTCGGAATCCCAGAATTTCAAAGAATTAGAAATGGTTTCCGACTTTTAAGCAGTTGGGGCGGCTTTTAAAAGAGGGAAATATTGCGATGGCCTCAGTCTGTTTTCGTCAATTGACAATAACATTCCTATTTCCACAATGCGCTCTAGATTTCACTTTCTCCAACCATACAGTCGGCCTCAAGACTAACGCCCCCGAGACTGACTGTATGCTTCTTGGAGAAATACCAAAAAGAAATACAAAAAGAATTAACCAAAGAATTGATATCGTCTCGTTCATTTGCAGGAGTATCAATGAATCAGTATCACTTAATATTCATTTTTACTGACAATTGTTTTTTGTGAGTTTGCTCGTCAGTTTTTAGGACCAGATATTGAGATACCGGCCTTAAGGTGGAATTTCAAAATTCTAAAATTTCAGAGAATAAGAAATGAACCCGATTGATTTTTGCAAGTTTACCCAAAATTTATGGCTCATTCTATGCCAGTTTAACAAAACAATGTTTTTTACACCAATGATCTTAGATTTTTCTCATGTATCAACAGGGTTGAGATTTATTTAAAATTAGATTATATACACAATATCGGGGTTTTTCCCAACTCGTTGCCGTTTTTCGTTATTTTGAAATTTTCACTTTTTGGCGAAATTTCGGATGACGGCCATTTTGAATTTATGACCTTAAATTCATTAAAGGTAAGAAATCGGTAAGATATTTCTCTTAATTTGAATATTACGATTAATTTCTACTGATATTTAATTTTAATTATGCCGATTTCAAATATGTAGCCAGAAAGCTCATAAAATGTTTCTAAAGCCCTTCATCACCCCCCCACCACCACCACCACCCCCACCACCACCACCCACCACCACCTTTACAGAATCCTAAAATAACTAACGGAATGCCTCTTTGTCATAACTGTTATATTTTGGTGAGCTTGTGTTTTTGATAAACAAAAAATTAATTGTTTCTGGCAAAGGAAAAAATTCCAGACTTTTACAATGATGCTTTGTCTTTAGCAATTTCTAAAACACGTGGCTTTGGAGTCATTGCATATATGGTCAAGTCAACAAGAAAGCCAAGGAAGGAGAAAGGGATTTTCCACTGCCTGGAACAAAAAAGGGCAAGTCCCACGAGAAGAAACACAGAGTATCGTACATTTTATGCAATAATGGTCAGTACAGTCGTATAATGCCAAAGAAGAAAGATATTGTCAGTGTTTACACAAATGCTCAAATGGGGATTCTTTTGTGCAACGTTAGGGAATCGTTTGCCACCTTTAAAGAAGAGCACCCAGAACCTGAGATTGGCTTCTAAAAGTTCTGTTGACTGCGACCAAAATGATGCAGTCTTCTGGCATCTCCAGACACACATTTGGTGTGTGTTTGCACTGTATATCAGAATGTTAAGTTGATGTTAAATGCTATAACAATCGACCAGTCATGTAATAAACTGATTGATATGCATGCATATCAAACGGACAAAAACGAATGTACGCTACAGAGGTACCCTAGGTGCCCAGCTTCATTTGCAACTGCCTTTATATCATATAGTATACATTTCTCAGTTATAGATTTGATCCAAACTTGTACTGCCACAATCACAAGGCTCTCATGGTAACCAACGATGGCGGAATTATTCTATGATAATGTTTATCTTTTTTAACAACAGTCAAAAGAAGAGGGTGCACCAACAAATTTTTTTATTTAAAAAATGATACAATGTATGAGCATACGTAATGTTGGTCAGAATCATAAAGAAGAAACTGTTTAAACTCAAAATCTTTGCTTGAAAATACAACCATGACAAAGAGGTAATCTAATGTTATTTCGGGGGCCAGTGGTGTTGATGATGCGTCATAAATTTCAAAATCATTTAACTCGGTAAATATATTAAATATATCACATAAAAAAGAACTCTGAACGATAGTATGAAACATAAGCATTAAACCAGTACCCAATAGTACCATTGGCAAAGGCATCGTTTCCAAATGGCACATTACTGAGTAGAAAGCAACAGAGTATGTTGCGAAGTCAGGCGTATCCAACCAAATGAAATAAGTCTAGTATTTGATTTGTTTCGATAGTAGCGCGAGAGAACTTACCGGTCCTGTAATTACTTGTTTATTTATGCCACTGGTGCAACAAGATATAATCAGTTATGCTTTAGAATTATGTATACACAGCCGCATAGGTGCTTCGAATATTTGTAAGAGTATCTATTATAAAACAAGCGATTTTTGCGAGCACAAAACAGAAACGCCTCAAGGATGTTGGAAACTGGCTTTTGCCAAAAGGTGCTTGCAAGGATTATCGAAAACCATTCAGTTTTGATGTTCTTGTGAAAAGGAGTTATCCTTTGGATGTACGTGTACACAGCCACCTAGTTGATTCTAATATTTGCAAAATTTCCATTCTGACGACGTGAGCTTTTGTGGATACAAATAAGAATAAAATAGATTATTAAGATAAGGGTTAAGTCCATACAGATTTTGTGTGGAAAGGTACAACTTGGGGGTTCTCTAAGGTCTTTCTTAAAGGGACAGTTTCCTTGGCATTTACATTTCAGATCTATTGTCTATTTTATTTGGTAGATCTTGGTGCATTTCTCAATGTGGCTTAAATTATGACTCAGGACATAATCCGCCTCCTCAAAACTACGATCCCTGTGCTGGTCCATAAGGTTACTGTCAGAGTTTTGAAAGCTAGTTATTTTCTTTTAGTAGAAAGCTTATTTTTAAAGACTTTTTTCTTCGCAGATTGAACACATGCTGGAACAATATGACTGGATTGCAAACGAAAGGGAATATTTTGGCAAACCAAATACAGCCTTTGATTTTGAAGCTAATGACCCCAAAGAAGCATCTAAAAAATTATCAAAACTTCAAGACTCGAAAGATAAGCTTGGAAAAAATATAAACATGAGAGCAATGAATATGCTTGGTGAGGCGGAAGAAAAGGTAAGAAATGTATAAAATAAGCGAAAGGAAGGCACCGCATAGCTGAAACATGCTGCCAATTTTTATTGACTCGTAAAACTTTGTAGGTTATTCTGGCATATTTAACTATTTAACATTTAGCCATTTTACCAGTCCACCCATCATATTATATACATACAACTATCTGTTTTTTTCTCTTTGTAAGCTTTCATTTTCATCTTTTCATAATTTTGGCGGTCTTACACTTCCTAGAAATTCATAGAAAATGACTTCGTAATGTTTTCAAAATAATAGATTTGCTCTTTGAATGCTCTTGGGGATGTAAACTCATTTACGAGATGAAACCTGTTCATTTGTTTGAATTGGTGTCTGTTGAAACCTAAAGCTACATAATGAACTCTGTATGTTGCTTGTAATCGGAATATTTTGAAAAATAAAGTATTTTTAACTTTTCAAAATTCATCTGCATGGAACAACTTTTTACTTTATACGTAATTTTATGATTAAACTGTATCCCCGGAAAATAAAATAAGCGAAAGGAAGGCACCGCATAGATAAAACATGCTGCCAATTTTTATTGACTCGTAAAACTTTGTAGGTTATCTGGCATATTTAACTATTCAACATTTAGCCATTTTACACCTAAAGCTACATATTTAAACCTAAAGCTACACAATGAACTCTGTATGTTGCTTGTAATCGGAATATTTTGAAAAATAAAGTATTTTTAACTTTTCAAAATTCATCTGCATGGAACAACTTTTTACTTTATACGTAATTTTATGATTAAACTGTATCCCCGGAAAATAAAATAAGCGAAAGGAAGGCACCGCATAGATAAAACATGCTGCCAATTTTTATTGACTCGTAAAACTTTGTAGGTTATCTGGCATATTTAACTATTCAACATTTAGCCATTTTACACCTAAAGCTACATATTTAAACCTAAAGCTACACAATGAACTCTGTATGTTGCTTGTAATCGGAATATTTTGAAAAATAAAGTATTTTTAACTTTTCAAAATTCATCTGCATGGAACAACTTTTTACTTTATACGTAATTTTCTGATTAAACTGTATCCCCGGACTGACGTATTTTAGCAAACACAGATATGTATTGAGCAGCTGAAGAGTTATTTTCTCTTTAATTGCAGTATGCCGATTTAATGAAAAAGAAACAAATGGTACAGAGCGATAAGGTTAAAATTGAGGATGTTATTAAGGAATTGGATGAAAAGAAGAATGAAGCACTTAAAAAGGCATGGGAACAAGTAAACACGGTAAGAGTCTCCAACGTGGTTATCACACGAATCATCTTGTCGTTAATCTTGCCATTCTCACAATTAGCACACCTTGGGATCTGTTTTTCTTACTAGTGGTTTAACCATCGTTTTTGTACATAGTTTTATTGCTTTTACTTACTGTTCTTAATACTTCATACTAAAACAAAGTTGTATACCTTATTCCTGGAAATTAATGATCCGAGAGATGAGCAGTCCAGATAATTAACGCGATATAAGACTAGAGTTAAACCATTTCAGATAATTCTCCCGATTTCGGAGTGAGCATTTGCTCTGATTACATTTGATGGAGTGGAGTTAAACCCAATGTAAAATAGGTTTTCCCAAATTTCTTAACAAATGCATGTTGATAAAACGATACAGAAAAATCAAGAGAAATGCGATTGTCAAAACCCTCTCTGATCCATAACTTATCATGCATTGTCTTAGTGGAAGGAATCCAATCCTGGGAGACGACCAACTTTGCATCGTCGACGGCTTGCAATGTTGCCGATGACCTCCAACCCCTGTAAATGATGTCTTATCTAGGACCAAATTTAAGGTAGGTATAGATCTTGCTCATGCATTTTGCATGCAAAGGTTTCCAGGTGGATAATTATAGCTCAATTTTGATTGTAGTCACGCCAGTTGTCGGATTTTTTGAGAATTCCTTGGTGATGTAGTCGGTAAAATAAGCGGTGAACTCTTCTTTCTCTAACTTTTTGAAGATAAGATTTGTCATGAGATACAGTGGTTGCAGCAGATGTGTCAATATTTTGGCACCTGCGATGAATCTCTGTCAAGCTCCTCCAACCATTTGATCACCGACGAACATTTCTCAGCCATGAAAGAATCCCATATCTATAAAGTCTTGTTTTTTGGATAGCTTGGGCTGCTTTTTAGACACCATCAATGTAAAGCGTTACTACTTTATTCAGCAAAGTGTGATTTGTTGAATGAAAGACAGAATCCTTATGAAAATTCAACTGAAGTAGAAATCTTTTCATTTTGCCGGTGTAGACGAGTTGAAAAGATAGAATCTGAATACTTAGATTTATGATAGAGTAGCTGCTTTAGCCCGTTTACCGTCAATTATTCTTTTCGAAACTTGTTTACTTCCTTTCCCTGCCGCACTCATTTTGACCACTCTAACAAACTTGGATCGGTTTTGGTCGACATTTATTAATTCGTCAGTTATGCTGTATTTCAGGATAGCCTAATTACATTTCATATTACAGAAGTGATGGCAGGCCGAGAAGTAGTAGCACCGCTTAGAGAAAGGCTTAAACAACGATACAAATAATTGATCCAGCCATTGGTAACGTTAAAGTACAAATTTCGGAATATCGTTCTTCACCAAACCCATAACAATTCGCGGCTCTCAAATGCACCAAAAATGACCCTAACTTTGAAGCCATTTCGACCACGTTTTTGGCCAATCTTGATTTGATTATAATAAAATCATCAAATCAGTCCGTGTCCGATAATTATTGGACACGGACGTTTTGTCTTCTAATAATAGTTCTCGGAACTTCATCAAGCAGGGACGTGCTGTGCTCTCTGTAAAACTGGAAAAGTCCTTTACAAAATGTTTGACGGCTCGACTGTGTATGGAATGTATGCAGATGCTCATATTTCGGTATCTGAAGTTTGTTCTCTTCTTTGTAAGTAACATGCCTTCTTTTGTTCGTAGTCTCTGATGCCTTGTCAATCTTATTTGCGATGTTTAACACCTCTTCCTGTGATATGTTAGTGATGACTCTGAAAACTGAAACACGTGTGGCAGCGACATTGCTGTTTTCTTTAGTTGCTTTTTTCCCACGAATTAGACGTGAAATGCAAAATAATGCTCATACATATTTTGTTCGGATTCAGAGTCGAACATTTACCCTGGACGAATGGATCGTTTCTTTGAAAAAGCAAATACGAAATAGCTGTAGGAGGCGAACACTAATTTCTAACCTAACACCAGTATCAAAACACGATGTTTGGTTAAGGCTTAATCCAATCAGTTCTGCTAAAATGAACGGATTATTGAAAAGCTTACAAGGAACGTAGCTGTCGTGCCTCCTAATCAGAAACAAACAGCATCTGCGAGCCACAAGACGCTGAGACAAATTGATTTTTATCGAAATGCATTACAGTGGAGACCATAGAAAGGACAACTTGTTAACTTACGGAGAGAGCAACATAATAAAAAATATCGATTTAGTGTGCCAGGACTAGTAATAATTCCAGGAAAGATTGGTCATGTAACAGTTGGACATGTACCACGTGAGCTGTCCGCGATAGTTGGTTTGCATTACTCCAGGGCTGTCCGTTTGATTCCTCACTTGACGATCCTTATCATTGACGGTCACCATTAAAACAGGGTGGCCTAGAGATTGATGTTGACGTCAAGGCATGGTGGGGTGATAAGCACAGATGCAATCACCTAAAAGAGCTAAGCAACAATATGCCGATGAATATAAAAGCATTCTCGAAAAGAATATCAAAGCTAACCCCAGAAAAGAAATGTCATCCGATAACGAAATTGGTTTCGGAGATGCCAATCTGACAGAAATTGCCTTTGAAACTTCCTCATTAACCTAACGTTTCTACTTTGAGTAAGATTGAGTAAGAAGACTTACCTGATGGTTATATAGACGACTTTTGAAACGATTATGTTTGTGGTAATGCTACGAATTTTTGTAAGAATATTACTTTACCGACCTTAAGAGTATTTCTGTTTGCTATGTTTTTTTGGATGAGAGTTTCGGCAAGTGTCATGCGATGATAAAATAGAATCCCAAAACAACTGTAACCACTTTTCCTATACAACGTAGGACGTAACGTGCATATTGAGTTATGAACACTACCTACTATACAAAGTGTTTAAAATCCGTAAGCTATTTATTGGTAACATTCATTGTCCTCGACCTAACCAAAAAATCTTAAATTCAGAACATTGGACTGATTTATCTAATTTGACATAATAATAATACTTTAACTCCATGTGAGCAGTTTGATAACCCTCATCCCACAACTAGTCATTTTTAAGAGAAAACACAAATCTATATAATTAACAAAAAATTAACTTAAAAATTAACACTCCCCCAAATTAATTTCCTGTATCTTTAATTTCCAAAAATACGTTTAATAGGGTAAACCCTAAGAGGCTACCTGTGTTCAATATATGAAGTATCAGTATTCAGTGCACATTTGTCGCCCTTTTGTATGACTGTTTACAACTGGTGTGTTTTATTCGTGTCATTTTTCTTCAACACTACTTTGGATTTCTCTTTTCAAAGGCAAGCCCTCTAGCAATAGGTCATTTCTGTTCAGAATTGAGTCGATAAATAAAACAGTTTCAAGCATTAACGTTCAGTGCAATTTTTCTTCAACAGGACTTTGGCAGCATCTTTTCAACTTTACTTCCTGGAACGTCGGCAAAACTCATGCCTCCAGAAGGTCAAGATGTACTGGATGGGTTAGAGGTTAAAGTTGCGTTTGGAGACGTCTGGAAAGAGAGTTTAACGGAACTGAGTGGAGGTCAAAGGTCTGTATTTTACGCACTAACAAATCTAATTGTTAGCCAGTTTTGTACAGAAACTGTTTAAGGGTGTACAGGGCAGGGGAAGATTTGCTCTCTGTTTTGGGGTGGGTTTTTTAAATAACTCCCAATACAATTGCCTCACATTTCCTCCTTACTTCCAGATAGATCAAAGTGGTGGTGTGCCCGTCTACTGGACTTAAAACTAAAATCCAAACTTTGCTGGAATCCAACTTTTAGTACTAATGTGGAATGATGTCTTACTGCTTGGGACAGATTTGATTCTTTCTCTTCTCTTCAGTTTTTAAAAGAATACGAAAACAACATCCCATTATGTAAGATTAATCCACAAGTCTTACCAGTTATGCATCACTAACATGTGGTTCTACCTTCGCAAAGAAGCTGGCAACCACCTTTCATTTCAAGTCGTATTTGGGTTTCTATTATTTGCTTATTTAATTATTTATTAATTTATTTATTTCCCAACATTGTTACAGGATAATAACGTCAGTTTATATACAAAACATTTAAAAGCTTGCTATCCCGATTTGCCCTGCAAAGTAAATCAAAACGTTGGGTTAAGTAAGTGCTACAAAATGACATAAAATACCCGGTTTCTTAAATTTTATTTAGTCAGAAACAATGTCATTAAGTAAATTAACGCCCCCATTTCCCCCTTATTTTATGTCTTTAATAATTTAGTGAATTGGAACAATATCCACTAGAAATTGTATTTTGTTTTGGCATTGCGTGATTTTTTGCCTTAACCTATACTTCTGCTAGCGCTATGACTGTGCTCATGAACTTTTTTTTCTTACCCGTGGAAATATTTGTTGTATTAATAAAAATCTTTGGCATAATTATGGTCAAAATGTTGAATGAAAGAATAGATAAAACCCAGTATCAAATTTCTCATTTTTATTTTTGTCATTAAACTTTATCTCGTGACTTAATTTAGGTTGTGTCTATCTCATTTTTTATTGTATCACATTTCTTTATTTTCAGGTCATTAGTGGCTCTGTCTTTGATACTAGCCCTGTTGCTTTTCAAACCAGCTCCTCTTTACATTTTGGACGAAGTGGACGCTGCTCTTGATTTGTCTCATACTCAGAATATTGGACAGATGCTAAAGACGCATTTTAAACATTCACAATTTATAATCGTCTCCCTTAAAGATGGCATGTTTAATAACGCCAATGTTCTCTTTAAGACAAAATTTATCGATGGTGTTTCAACAGTAACAAGGTAGTTATTTCATTTTTCACTTTTGGAATAAGAATTGTAATTGTTCCCCCCTTTCCTTTCATTTCCTTTCCTTTGTATGTGTTAAGTAAGCGATATGTAATGTATATTATTAAAATGTCGCAATTAAAATCATAGTAATTCTTGTTAAAACCTTTTCGCCAGCGCTCGTCTGGGCCAGGACTCTGAAGAATAGACCAATTAGCGATTTTTATCAATGATGTAAAAAGGAAGTATTAAAAAAGCCCGCCACGTTGTCTGATTGACTGTCTAAAACATCTGCAAACTAGTTACAACAAGTGGCGATCTGTTTTCCATTATTGATTGGGTGGGGGTGAGCACATACTCTACCACCTGAGCAGTCAGCCGTACACTTTTTAACTTGATCATTTTTCAACATATTTTTTAATGTTATTTCACAAAATATTCATTGATACACTCAGGTGATAAATGCAGATTACAAATAATTTCCGAAGATGGATCATTAATATTATCGATATGGATAAAGCCGTTTAGAGAATCAAACCTCTAAACCACTTGACCAATATCAAACAGTTTTATATTTTTAACACGGAGTTATGTACCAATTTCATCATAATGATAAATCTTTTTGAAGAGAGTGTCAAGAAGCGCTGAAAGCTGCAAGTGGATTGATGAAAGAAAATCAGAGTTACAACAAGAGAGAGGGCGTAGTAGAGGAAAAGAGAGCCAAAAGGAGAAGAAAGCGAGTTAACACCAGCAATGATAAGATTCTATAAGAAATACGTCAAGATCAAGAGGTTGACTGGGTACCGTTGCAGGATTGACTAGTGTTACCATACGGTAAACCTCCTACATTTAGAGCATTGCGGGAGCAGATGATCTCTTATTCAATATCTGCAAGAACAATGGAAATGGCACATTTTACACCTATATTTATTACACACTGCCAAATTTGATAAATTTCTATGTACTTCTTAAATTTTTATATTTTAAAAAAATTCAATTTTAACTGCTATTGATTGGGGTTTTTTAACGGCCTTCCGCTAATATTGTAGTGTTGTGTTTTTCCTTATTTTAAAGTACTCAGGGCGTTTAAAATGGCTTGGAACCATTGAGCATTGAAGGAATTTTAATGTTTCCTTATTTTTCTTTGGGATTTTTGTTTTGTTTTGTTCGGGTATTGCATTAGCCCTCTGAAAACAAGTACCTCTTTTTTTTCGTTTGTAAGGTATGTCCAAAACCAGGCTCAACGTGAACAACAGCCAAAAGCACCTTTCAAGAAGACGAATCACCCAGGAAAGCGTGCTACAAATGCGTAAACTGAAATTGATCGTCGTGGTTTTGGTATAATCTATTCCAGTCTTCCTCTAAATAGTTTTTATGTTATTGGAAACCACCACTTTAAGAGATTACAGTAAGAAGTACATTTATGTTTTAGACATTTTTGAATTTAGAGGAGGATCTGCAACATGTAAATGGAATTTTATGTAAGATATTGGACATTTTCTGTCATGCCACCTGGTTTTAGGACTACTTTGTGCAACGTGGAATTGAATTTTCTCACCTGCATTAATCGGGGCTTTAGGCACTGATTCTTAAAAGGGAAAATGTGCTTCGATGCCAATCATGTGGTTTAAGGTAAATCTTTTAAGCATCCCATGAAGAAAAAGTGTGCAGTTTGTGAACCCAGGGATACTTTTCTTACTGTCAAATGTTACTGATGTCAGAAGATCGAGTATTTATTTTACCGATAGAATACTTTGTGCTCTGGTGCATTGTGGGAAAAGTACTTGCTTTGTTTCTTACGGACAAACTGTTATTTGAACATGTTTTTATACATAAATACCTTCCTTTGTATAGATTGTTATTCATGCATGTGTTTTAGAAAAATAATTAGACGACATTGTCAACTGTTACTGCTAAGGATGAATTAGTCGCTTTTGCTCTTCTGTCTGTACTCTCTCTCTCAAAGTTTTCTTTTGTAAGGACTAAGTGCTAATGAGGCTATAGTAGATCATTTGACCGAACGAAGCTAAAAATGCTGATTATGTATGCCGTAACCAAGCACCCCAATTGCTTCTTATGTCACGCTATAATACTGAAAAATTTTATTGTATTTGATCCAAAATGCTTTGTGAATTTTTTTTTCTTTAAGCTTCTATATTTTGCAAATATAACGCTGTTATAGGAAACTTTCTTTACAAGATGGATAACGGAGCTAAAAAAAGTATTGTATCATTATGTATGTTCAGTAGAGTACTAAAAAAATTAGGAAAAATTTGAAGGGAATATTGAAGTCAGAAGAGGATAGTCAAATTCAAAAACTAAATCACCTTTAGGTAAATTTACACAAGATGTAAATATATCATTTATTCAGTTGTTTACCACCTGTCTTAGAAGATTCGAATTAGTGCAGTAAGGCCAATGCAAGAGTAGTGCTTACTTGAATATCGTAGAAGGGAGCGCAGGGTTTACTCGAAAATGAGCTTATTTGATCATTTTTGGGACATCTTTGTATCTTTGTGCGAAATCTTTATTAGATATTATTGCTACATCCTATGCGCTTCCTTCTTTGAAAGATTATTATATTGCAACTAAAATTCTGCCTTCAAATATTCCTATGGCTATTTGAAGAGCAGGAAAGACAACGCAATATGAAAGATCAATTCCCATTATCAGGAACTATTATTTCTCTCCCACTTTACTGCTTTCACACCATACATCTTTCACACTATCCTTCTTTCCCACCATACTTCTCCCCCACTATACTTCTTTCACACTATACTTCTTTTCCACCATACTTCTCCCCCATTATACTTCTTTCACACTATACTTCTTTTCCACTATAGTTCTCCGCCACTTTACTTCTTTCCACTATACTTCTCTCCCACTATACTTCTCCCATTATACTTCTCTCCCACTATACTTCTTTCACACTATACTTCTTTTCCACTATACTTCTCTCCCACTATACTCCCCTCCCACTATGCTCCCCTTCCACTATACTCCCCTCCCACTATACTTCTTTTCCACTATACTTCTCTCCCATTATACTTCTTTTACACTTTACGTCTCTCCCACTTTACTTCTTTCCCACTATACGTCTCTCCCACTATACTTCTTTCACACTTTACGTCTCTCCCACTATACTTCTTTCACACTTTACGTCTCTCCCACTTTACTTCTTTCCCACTATACGTCTTTCCCTCTATACTTCTTTTACAAGACAAGTTCACAAATTTTGACTTAAAGAGACAGAATGAGAGAGTGCCATGCCCATTGGGATACCAAATACCCCAATGGAATGAACAACAATTCCCCAAATACATAGTATACATTCGTAGAAGCATCCCCGAAAGAAACATTGCTTAATGCCAATTGATTAGGCATTCATTTATACTCTTTATTTCTTTAAACTTTTGCGATGTGAGGGCATACTTCCCTCTTTTTCCTCCTCGTGGCTTGCCCCATCTATGAGTTGAAGTCGATAGTAAGAAAGGATATGGATGGGAACAACGGTGTGGCATCTCAGAGCTGATGCTTACAATTCCTTTGGCTGGGATGTGCCTATTTCCGTATTTCTAATTGATAATTTTTGTTCATAGTACATTTCAAATGGAGTGTGAGGAAGCCAGTTACAAATGACTGTGATATTACATGACTCCTAGGTGTTAGGGATTGGCCAAATACAGTTAACTGATGTCACAGTATTTTATAGTTGGAAAGACTTCAAAGAAGACTTATTAAGGTCACTTCCTATCAAGAATTGGAAAGCTTCTTCAAGTCTCAACCTTTTTATGGAACCACCAAAGAATAAATTTTAACAAATTAGAACAAATTCGAAGAAGTGATTTTCAAAGTTTGAAAAATTTCTCAATAGTGATAGAAAATGTGTTGAGTAGGTAATCAGGATACGAGAGTGAGATTGTCCTAACTATGCTAATATGTGCTCTACATCTAGTCCTAAGTTCCTATTTTGAAGACACATGCTATCAGCACCTTCTGCTAATTTAAATTGTACATTTATAATGACCCAGATAGATTATTTCCACCTAGCAGACAAGTCATGAGCATTTATATCATTAAAGTTATTTTCAAGTATTTTGTTTTCGATAAGCTACATTTCGTTTTCTAAACTTGTTAAATTCGAATCGATTTCCTGCTTTTTGCTGTCGATGGCTTTTGAAGACATTTTTCTATTCCTACTCCTTGCCTTGGGAGTAGTACATATAGCTGTGTCACTACCAGTCAAATTTTTATTTTGAATGAATAACAGATAAGTTCAAATGATGTACCTCAACTCTACAAAACAGCTAAATTGTATCGATGCCAAAACAACCAAAACAATACTCAAAATAAGGACCCCACGAATACCCAATAAGCCCAGGTAGCAATAAAAACACTCAGTCCAGCCAAAGAAGGCAATAATGTGCAGGGATGGTCTCACAATAAATGGTGAACACATTGACTTTTTAATACAATTAGTCAATATCCTAAACTATTTAATTGATCGTAACTGAAGTAGTTAGACATCTTTAACTATAAAAAATTATCTTACCTGAAGTTAATTTGTAGTTCAGCAACAACTACCAGTTTTCTTTCAGTGTGGTCTGTGAGGACCAGATCTCCTTCCTGGCTCTTTAACTGACAATACAATTTCAACGCAATATAACCTTCTCTCCAAACAGTTGAGGAATCTTTTATTTCTCATCTGCAGCTTGGGTAAAGTAACCACTATTGAGTGAGTGGTCAGAATACGAGCGTGAGGAGACACTGAGAATCCAATGTTTCATTTTCTCCTATGGAACCTAGAAACTCGTGATTACTAGAAGCGCGATACAAAACCTAATTATTACATTATACAAATTATCAATATGCATTGATTATCAATGCAATATCGATTACAATATTACAAAACAGTGTGTATTACAAGGTTTTGTAATATAATTTAAATCGACAATTATACAAGGGAAATAAATAAAAAATTACCTTCTACCTTCTGAGCTATCCACTATATATTTTTAACTTGGTTAATTTTGTTTCTTTGTTTGAAATTCCATTTAGCTGTACCATCATCTTGGTATGCAGCTTGTGAGTTTTTTGTCGTTCAAAGCAAAAACTAAACTAAAATAGCCAGTGCAGTCGACATTTATAGTAGAGGGTACAGAAAGCGTTTTTTACCCACTTCCCCAGACCTATTATTCCTACCAAGACAAAGAACCAGTGCAAAGCCCTGAAGAAACACCAACCAGGAAAAAACAGGAACAGTAATAACTGAACTAATAGACCGAAAACTACTGATGCCAGAACCAGACGCAACGGTGCGTAGTCGTAAATTTCAGTGATCAGGAGTGTGCGTTATGTGATATGACTTTGGTACGTTGTGACAGCAACAAGATGTAAGTGTAAACTTGGTAGATTTTTTATTTTCTTCCAAATATATTATAGAACATTTTTGCAACTGCATGGATAGGTCATTACTATCGGTGATTATTAAATTCTCTCGTTGGCCTTTTCCTCCTTTCTTTCGTTTCAGGTCTATTCCATTCTTGAAGCAGCTCTCAATTCTCCTTGGCATTTCTTCCATTCTCCCTATCCCCTCGCCTTTTCTTCGTGATTTCAAGCTTCTATCAATCAGCCGTAAATGGTGGCAAATTACCATTATACACAATTTACCAAACCCATTGGCAAAGAAATTGAAAAAACCACAGGTACGTGCAATGCATCTACTGAAAATCGATGAATAGAAGGATGCCTGGAGAAAGTGAAACAACTGAAAATAGGAAAATGTGACTGATGTGCTGTGACAAAAGAAATACCACCTCAAGTAAGGGGAGAGATCCTGGAAGAAGATAAAGAGATTGACTAAAATGGGATGTGTAGACTGTGTCAAGAGTGATGCAAGGCTCATTGAAGCAACTGACATTGTAATGCACTTCACAGAGCAGGCTAGAGAACAGTACTTGCAGCCTGTAACACTAAAGCTACAGTTAAATTCCTTTGATTAAGCACAGTGCAACAGATCATAATTAAATTTTTTTTGCGGCCTGCCATTTTACACTTGTCTCCTACTAAATTCTTGGCGCTGTTTTTAAAAAATAAAATCCGTTTTAATTCGTTTTTAAGCTATAGTGCTAGACATACTAGTTCGGACAATCTTATTGAAACATATTCCAGAGTGCTTCAATCAAGCAAAACGGTACAATCTAGCTCGTAACTTGAATGTTTCAAAACTAGCATTCAAGTTGTTGGCCTCTAGACTGAATGAGAATCACTTGCTCAGAAGTGACGTTTTTTTGTAATAGGGAAAGAAAATTCTTGTTACTCAAAATTGATAGCGGATTTGTATTTTGCCATGATGTTAGAGGTTATTGTACAAACTTGAAATAATACTGTAGGACGCTAGTGAGTGGGGGTTATTTACAAATAGTTGAAAGAAATGTTTAAAATTCTCTAACTTTTCCCACCTTGTTGGTATAGGCATACCCATTGATTGACCCCACTAGCTTGCGTTGCAATAAGTTGGTCATAGGAGTGGCACTCCTTACACTTTGTTTAGTATAGAGGCGAGAAATTATGCCAGCATTGTTTGGGCCTAGTGATTCCTTGTCTTCCAAATCCATGCTGTTGCTTAGTTATTTAAGTCGTTTTTTCTTTACTACGTTTACAGTATATGTCATTAGTTACCCCTTGATCTTTTTCCTTCTACATGGCTAGTCAGCACAACCTCTTCAAGCCTCTCCTTCTTCGTCACACGCCCTACAAACTGAATNGCGTTTTACTTCAGTAATGGACCCCATAGGGCTTCTCTACACTTAAGCTTAACCCTCCTTCCCTAGTGGCTTTTAGCCTTGATGTGTGGTGACTCGCTAGTACAACAAAAAAGCTACATTTATCTCGGGCCATTCATTTCTTATTGGTTTTCCTTCTCTAACTTTTCCCACCTTGTTGGTATAGGCATACCCATTGATTGACCCCACTAGCTTGCGTTGCAATAAGTTGGTCATAGGAGTGGCACTCCTTACACTTTGTTTAGTATAGAGGCGAGAAATTATGCCAGCATTGTTTGGGCCTAGTGATTCCTTGTCTTCCAAATCCATGCTGTTGCTTAGTTATTTAAGTCGTTTTTTCTTTACTACGTTTACAGTATATGTCATTAGTTACCCCTTGATCTTTTTCCTTCTACATGGCTAGTCAGCACAACCTCTTCAAGCCTCTCCTTCTTCGTCACACGCCCTACAAACTGAATCTGCGATCGTCTGTAATAAACATCTATTAGTCCATGCCTTACGCAAAACATCCACATTTGTTATCCTGTCTGTCCATGATACCCTCAACATTCTCCTTAGAATCCACATTCCCACTGCTCTAATCCTGTCTTCCAGACTTTTAGTAATAGTCCAACTCTCGCAGCCATATAGTAGAGTTGACCACACGTACCATTTAAGTAGCCTAATTCTAGTTTCGATTGCCACACTACTTGACTGTAGAAAATTCTCCAACTTTTTAAGTTTGTTTTTGCAATCCCAATTCTTTTCTTTACTTCCACCTCTGATCTAGTGTCTCCTTAAACCAAACTACCCAAATAAACAACTTGTTCAACTTTCTCCAGTTCTTGGCCCTTAATCAGGATCTTATCTTACATCTCGTCTCCTCCTTTTTTGAAAATACCATAATAAATGACTTCTTTCTATTTATCTCCAAACCTTTCGTCTCGCTTTTTTCTACCACTGTATCCACAATGTTTTGTAGTTTTTCTTCACTGTCTTGCTATGACCTCTGTGTCATCTGCATATCTGATGTTATTATTATCATTCACATAGTCAAAGAAACAAACATGTACTTCTTTTTGCATACTATTTGCTTTCTCTGCTAATATTTTCAGTACCTTATCGGCTCTGAAATCATACTATTCTTCAGCTACCTCTCCAACTGTTGGACCCCGCAGCCTCTCTAGAAAAACTCTTAAGAATCAGCTTTGTTAGTTGGCTTATTAAGCTGATTGTTCTGAAAAACTCACATTTCCAAGCCCCATTTTCTAGGGCAGAGTGATAAAGATAGATCTGCATATTATCTCTGGAAAATGACCTTCCTCATAGATTTTATTTGCTAATCTTGTTATTTGTTCAATTCCAAACTCTTCTAGTGCCAAGTGTGTTTCTGCCACAATTCCATCCAGGCGCCCAGCTTTACCTCTATTCATGTTCTTTACAGCTTTTTCTATTTCCACTTTTTAAATCGGGCTGCCTCCTTGTTTTTTGGAAATATTTATTTCTCCTCTGTTATCAGCAAACAACTCTTCTATATACTCTTTCCATCGATGTAACATTTTCTCTTGATTAACTAAAATACTTCCATCCTTTGCTTCAATGCAGCTGGGTGTAACACTCTTTTTACTTGAGATTACCCGTCGCACCATGTCATGCAACTTCTGTGGCTTCGTCTCCTTCATTCGATCCAGTTTTTCGCACTGTTTCACATACATATACTCCTTTGCTTGCCGACATTTCATAAGCACCTCCCTGTTTAATCTGTCATATTCTTCTGACCATCTCTACCGTTCTACGCTTTTCCATTAGTTCTAAAATCTCGTCCGTCATCCATTCCTGCTTCTTCCTTTGTGTTAGAGAGGTATGATTTCTTCAATAGCTTTACAAATTGCTGAACATATTTATTCATAGTCATCTACTGCTCTGTTGTTTTCCTTATCATTTTTCATGTGAAGCAGTAGTAGCTCGTGCCAATATCATTTACTGCTTTTCATAAAAATTTAGGTTTAATGACAGTTTGTGAAAGCCCTCTTTCCATAAGGTGACTTCTTAATGTAAACATTTACTGGATTTCCTAATCTTTTTTACGACCAGAAGAAAGCTAAGGTTCTGGTCCCAAAATAGGAGAAGAGCTTGAAAGTGTTTTGCTGCCTTTATGGAAAGCTTTCATGACTGGCAACTACGAGGTTGTTGTCGATAATGCCCTGAATAGCTGTAGTTGCTTAGGTGTAAACATGAGTATTAAGATTCATTTTTAAGAGTCATCTAAACTCATTCCTTCAAAATTTAAGTAATGACAGTAAAAAGCAAGAGAAACGATTCAACCAAGATTTAAAACCAATTTAAGGGGGGTATCATGATAAGATGGGCTGGGTGCACGATGACAGAGTACTGTTTCAGTATGCAGCGAGGATACCTTGAGAATACATACTGTAATGAATGTTGTAATTAAAAATCCCCTAAAGGTATGAGTTTAATCCTTATAACAACATATTTTAGCAGTGTTTGTATGTAATCTCTGTTCTTACAAGTCTATTAGAATCGTCAATGAGCTACCTTTTTTTGTAAAATCCATACTACTTCAACATTTTAAAAGCAAATCTTAATTAAAAGTTGTCTTCTTTTAGCATATTTGATAGCTTTGTAAAATTTTGAGTAATCACAAAAATCGATGTTTTCAAGGGATAAAAAATATGACTTATCAGGAAAAGACTGATTGAACCTTCGAAATAAAGACATGGAACGTACCCAGACACTAGTCTAAAATGTTAAAATACGTTTGGATATAACTCTTTCTGACAAAGTTTTGGATAATTACAAAAATTGAGTGTATCTAATAGGAAGAAAGCAGAATATGTTAACAAAAACATTTGGTTGCATATTCGAAATCGGGCATTGAAGTTACTCAAAAAAAAGTCTCAAATGTCAGGTCGCAAAATGTATCATTCAGTTTCATGTATTGTCATATCCTGTTAGTCTCAAATATTTTCCAATTCTGATAGACTGTTGGCTTTAATAACTGGAGGGGCACAAGAAGATAACTGCATACCGATTTTCATCACAGCATCGTGAAATAGTTTCTCAGGCTATTGAATGAAATAAATCGAGCTGCAGGGTAGATTATTTATTGACGAGGAGTGGCTTAAAACAAAGCAGTAGTGTACTCTTACACAGCAAATAACTGACGTTTTAAAGCTTCCTTGCGAATATGGGAGCGGGGAGGGGGGCAATTTGAAAGAAAAAAAGGTAAAACCAAAGGTTCCGTGACCATTGAAAATCAATAAGTTGTTATCTTATAGGATCCTTTCTTGAAAAAGACCATTAATAAATACGGTAAAAATTATTTCCTACTCATCACATTCTATCTGCGATGAAGTGATGAAAATAATAAAAAAATTTTACAAAAAATTATTAATAAAGTAACAGGATTTATCTATCTCCATTGACTTAACGCAGACATCAATGACACCGATCAGATTGTCATGATTGTGACTAGTGTTTTACCACCAAAGCCAGTTGAAATATATTTATTATACATAAGGTTATCTGGCCACATTGAAGCTATAGCAGACATTACTCTAAATTTTCTGAAAGAGAAGTTATAGATATTACATACTGCTACTCACCATCTTATGATAATGCTAGAAACATGGCTGACATGTGTCAAGGAGTGGAGACTGAGCTATGTTAACTATTTTCCTTGCTGTGCGCACTAACTCAATATCTTTGGCATATGTGTAGTCCAATCGTATACAGAAACAATTACCCTGCTTTATTTAATATTTATACTTTTTACAGTGTTTCTACGAATCTGTGGTGAAAAAGAGAGAAGCAGTTCAAAACTCCAAAAGAGTCACTTTTTGTTAGAAGGTCTGCTTTTTGATTCTGCATGTGCTTCTGCTACAGGCTCCAAAAAGCATATAGATTTATTGAAAAAGATTCTAATTCTAATGGCAGACTGGCGAAAGCCAAGTTGCAAGCTAAAGGGGATATCAATGCATTTGAAACAACCTGAAATACCAGCATTTTTAACGTTGTGGAATGTCCTGAATATTAAAAAAACCCAGTAAATTTTGACAAAGTAAGAGTCTGCCATTTCACAATGGTGTCAATTGATTCCACCGTTTGTCAGCATTTATGGAAACCCCATTTAAGATTGTTGACAACTTCGAAAAAATCTGAAAGGAAACAACTGTAATAAATCAATATCGGAGAGAAGAACGACAAATTCAAAAGAGAAATACCTCTTTGACGAAAGAGATGTGAAGAAACAATCAGAAATTTCTCATCAGAGACAAATTCAATTTGCTTGCTTTTATCCCTAAAATTGATAGGCTGATTACTGAGTTAGTTTTCACTTTCAGGCTAACAAGTCACTTAGTGACAAGTATGGCTTTCTATCCAATTTCATGGATTTCACCACCAGCTACACCAGATGAGTTTCGAATAGCACCATAAAATTTGGTACATTGCTACCCAGATGATTTGGAGGAAGAGCTTGAGTCTGAAATTCACTGTCACACAGAGTTTTGACAACGTTTTTGTTTCATCTTAATGAAAACAACCGGAAGGAGACTTGTCCAATGTAAAAATGTTGCTTAAAATCTTCTTATGCATGTCTGTCACTAATTGTAAAGGTAAGCCCTCGTACCCTGGATTCCAAATAACTTGCGCAACACTGCTTCAGACAAAACTTTTAACACAGGCAATTCTACCAATCGAAAGCAGAAAGCTAAACTTTGCTGACATCATCAAAATGTTTGCATGGGCGAAAGCAAGGCAAAAGAATATTTAATTGAATGTATCGAATGTTTTATTGTGTTTTGTTCTGACATTGTCATATTTTACATGAGAAACTATTTGTATAACACTCCTTCAAATTTGGTACGGAATAAGTGACTGAGATCTTGCTAATAACGCATCCTGCATTTTTTAAATTGGCTAATGTGTGAGCGCTAAATGCAATAGTCAAATACTTCCAATAATTACGCTCCTAAAATCACAAAGAAATAAACACTTCTGCTATGGAAAATCATTTAATCGAAACATTATAAATATAAATCATATTGACTAAACATTTCCGCTGCTAGCATTTTAGTTTCTTTTGCCATTAAAGAAAGATTTTGGGTTTTTTTCAGTCAATCCTCCACACTTATCCAAAAACTATTGACTTAAAGTTGAGTTCAATGTAATGCAGTATTTAGGTAATACACATTCTAAAGCCGCTCCTGATTCTTTTAGTTAATTATTATGATGTTATTTTATTCTTTCACCTATTATCATTAAATTATATTCTTCTTCTACCTATTGCAATTATATTATAATTTCCTATTATTTCATAGAATATGCCAGACTAAAACACAAATATCGTTGCAGGACAAAGTGAAAAGTATAATATTGATGATCTCCTATTGTGTTTTCTGGTGTTTACTTGAGTATATCTAAACATCTTAGGCAATGCATCAAATAGTTCCAACGGCAGCTGCCATGCACTACGGTCCCCGACCTCCCTTCCACTTATACAGTATTTCAAAGGTCTGAACTAGGAAAGGTTACCTTGCTTTATATACAAATTAAACGTGGCATAAGAAAGCTGAACATAAAATGTTTCAGAAAAATATATCACCAAAGAGCGTCTAATATGTTTTTTAAAACTTGTTAGCCTTCATCTTACTGGATGATTTGAAAATGCTCAATATCAGCCTTGCATCTGAATGAATGATTGGACTCTAAACTAAAGTATAATTAGAAACAAAATACTTAATAAATGTTCAGTAATAACTCTAATATTTATTATCCAAATACCGATTGATTTGGCTCTAAATTACTTGAAATCAATATTGAGAACAATTTAGATTTTTAAAAAATCTGATCCCGCCTTGTCAATCTGTCATTTCAAATACATCTTGGCTTCCGTGTTGTGCCATGCAAAAGGAAAATTTAATAACATGTGATGTAGATCCTCAACCCACTATTGCGTTAATGAAAATCTGGCGAAAATGATAACTTCATCAGCAGCACTGAACGTGGAGAAGTAAAACGAGGTTTGTACATAGGATGAAAGAATCTTCGCTAAACCATAGGGAATTATAGAAACTAGGAACTTTAGATGTGCTTTCTTTCGTAGATAATTACAAACGAGAAAATATGTGTGTATAAGTGTGTAGGAGGAGGGTGGTACACAGTACATATTGCTAACAAATTAGGGCAGTAATACTTTAGCACCCTGAAAGGTTATCAAGGTTTGGGCATGCCTGTCTTAGCTATGTGTCTATCGATTTAGTAAGAAATTATGAAACAGGATAGAATCAGTCCCAAAATTTATTTTCAAAATCATCTGTTAACAATTTTATGGAACTTTATGAAACAAAATGTGACCATTTCGCGTTCGACAAGATCATTATTTGAGATTCGTCACCATTTATTTTGTGGTTTCCCAACGTCTGGCCTCCTGCAAAATCAAAGGAAATGAATACACCACAAAACAAGCTAGTTACATCCTGTTGAGAAAAACAACTGCATATCCACACCAAAAACTAAAAACGTTAAAGGTCCACCTGAGAACATGATACTAGTTGAGGCTTGCCATTTGAAAGTTATGTTATGTTGCCTTGTATTGTTTACATGAGAAACCATCAAAGAAAGCCAAGCTTTATTGTGGAATGTAAATTAACAGTGAATTGTGAGTTTAAATATTGTCCAAAAAACAATACGGTTCAAGATCAAATGTCATGTTCATAGAGATTTTTATCGCTTTGTTTCAAGTGTGATATCATGTTGTGGGAGTACAATAGAAGAAATCAATTTTACCTCCATTTCACTGAGTGTGACAATAGGTCAAGGAGAGGACCCTTGCAGTTGATTTGTTTTGTGCTCCTGTGTTTGCTGTTGTTTAAGTCTAAACCTGCTGATATGTTCAATCTGTTTAATTTGTTATTTTTTTAAATACAAATAGCCTCGTTTTCTTGGCCTCCTGTTTTCATCAATGTTTGCCATTCACTGCAGAACAAGAGAGCAAAATGATGCTTCATGTGAACAACATTTCTCCAAATTTCTCAACCTTTCTCAACCTTAGCAGATGCTTCCTAGTTTTTCAATTAAAGGACTACTGTATGTCCTTGTAGAGTATCATTTCTCATTATTAGAAGTCAGGCGTAGTGATCGCAGAGAGCGTCGAGGGTAGGTGGAATTGAAAAACCCTTGGAATGGTCAAGTTATTGTTGAGTCGGTCTTTTATGTAATTTTGTAATACCCAGCAAATTGGTTTTTGCGTTAAGTACCTTCCAATGGGGCTGTAGCCAGTATTTTCTTTGAAGATAAGCCGTTGTCCTGTGCAACGTAGAACTTTTTAAAACATTGTTCGCAGCAAAGGTGCACTTGGGGGTATTACAGCACTATTTTTACTATTAATATTGCTATCATTTTAACAACAACAATAATACTACCACTAATAATAATAATAATGGAAACGGGTTTTTTTCATCCGAACACATTCAATTACAAACCTCATTAATCAAGGTAGTTTGCATTGGCTTGCCTATTTTACAAAATTAAATATATTACTAACAAAATTAATAAAACGACAATGGCTCAGGGTTTTTCCATGGTTGATTTCTACAACAGAATATGTGGTATGTAGTGCGAATGATTATATTGGAAAGTTTGGTTGAAAGAAAGCGCTCGTGTTTGTTGTCTATGTTGAAAGCGTTGCACATTTCACTGAAAGTAATACAAGATTGACCAAATATACCTAAAAGTTAATGGAAAGATTTACGAAGGTAACTTTCGAAAAGTTGGAATGAAAATCACAAATCAAAGAACGAAAATAATAACAATAATAATTTTTTTTTAAACTTCACATGGTTTTATTTGTAAATTAACGATCTAGAAAATTTACAATGAAATTGATCTACTCAATACAGGTTGCAACACAACTAAGCTGCAACTGGATCCAGAGGACTGGAAATATCACAATGAAGCCTAGTTGTGGTACATCCTCTATAGTGATACTCTCCATTTGGGCATATCACTGAGAGACGATGTATCAGCTGGTTACCAGATTAATAATTCTGAGTTTGTCCATTCTTTGTTTCTCATACAGAAAATAAAGTATGATGTCCGTATACAAATGTTTATCGATCTTTTGATGATAAATTTAACAGTTTCGTCATTGAGATCGAGGGACTTTAATTTTGAAACAATCAAGCTATTTTTCCCAAACACACCTAGAGTTCCGAGGCTCAAGTTTACATAATAAACTTTAAATCTTCTTGATAAATCGGA
>RDPX01000033.1:491108-506351 GCA_003991215.1 Morbakka virulenta
GGTTCTGAAGGACTACTATTGCCGGGGTGATATTGGAAAGTGAGGGTCCAATGTCTATAAAATGCCCCAGACGGCATGCGTAATATACAGCCTCTGGTAGTCAAGTCCAACTCCTGGCCTTCACGTGGCAGAACTGTTTCAAACTGACAGGAGAAGGGGCGAAAGGCGGGTCTTAGGCGCCTTTAAATAACCTATCCTCTGGGCAGGATGAGCTCATTAGCGTTGCCAGCAGTCATCCCAGGAGAAGGAAAATCTTTGACTTCAAAACCCGGGTAGGACAAGCTCGTTAGCGTTTCAAGCAGTTGTCCTAGGAGAAGGAAACACTCTGATTTCAAAACCAGGGCAGATGGGGCTCTTTAGTCTTGGCTGACAGCCTGTCTAGTGGAGGTTACACGATCAATTATACCCGCAACCCGAAGGTACCGTGCCGATATGGGTGAATGGCTGCAGCGTTATGAGGTCACTGATCGCGGAGCCTGGTAGAAGTGGCGTCCCTATCAAAATGATAAGCCTTATCCAGAGAACTGGGCAACTCTGGATGGACTTATAATTATGATAATAATAATAATAATAATAATTATTATTATTATTATTATTATTATTATTATTATAATTATTATTTTTATTATGTTTTTATTTCCTTTAACGTGCTTAGGGTACGAGAACTATGTTACACTGGCTATTACTCATAACCTTGTGTATTAGGTCATTCAAGTATGCTTGAAATTTTGCTGGAATTTTTAAAATTATTTATTAAGTAAACATGGAAGGCTAAATATTGCTATGTATAAAATAATTTAAAAAAGGTAAAACTATAAACAATTTTTAAAAGAGGTAAAATATAGTGAGTTTCAAAAATATTTTAAAGAAAGTGTCCTTCTGAGGATATTTGCTGTACTATTTAAGACTATCCTGGGTTTCTGCCAACTGTATATTTCCTGGTATTAGATTATCATATTTATGCGTTCCTTTTTTCACCATACCTAGGGCTCCTACGATTACTGGAATTTTCTTCGTTCTCATGTTCCACATTCGGCTTACTTCGATTTCTAAATCTTTGTATTTGCTAAGCTTTTGGAATTCTCTGGCTGTGATGTTATTGTGGGATGGAACGCTCATGTCGATCATTTGGTACTGCTTCTTCCGTTTATCCTTTATGATTATGTCTGGCCTGTTGGCTTGAATAGTTCGGTCGGTTCTTATTAAGAAATCCCATAGTATGGTTACCTGTGGTAAAGGCTTGTGTTAGTTCCATTTTTCAATAGTTTCAGTACCACAGGAGCTGCAGACTTTCCATTGAATATATTGGACCACATAGTTGTGCCTATTAGTATATTCGTTTTGAGACAGAATTTGACAACCCGACATAAGATGATCAATTGTCATAACACTTTTACCACAAAATCTAAATTTCATGTAAGAACCATTCCATAAAACATTTGCCTCGTAGTTTCTTGTTTACAAACTTTGGTCTTGTAAAGCCATAATAAATCCTTCTGTCTCCCCTTCAAGACCAGCACTAATAAGCCACCCATGGGTGTCTGACAAATCTACATCAGGCTTTTGATTGGGTAATGTGTACTGTCCATGAAGCGGCTTCGTTTTGCAAGCCTCACTAATAGCTTTTTCCCCATTGCCTTAGCGAGTGTTTTCAGTTTGCCAATGTCACGAGCAATTTGTCCTTTCCTTTCATTCCTATCAGCTCCACACTCGAGGTCTATTTCAAGTTCCATAGAGAACTCTGTTGCTTCTTTAACGATAGGGTATCATCCCTTCCTTTCATGGTGTCTGTACACTAATTTTAGCATCCAGTCATCCGTAAGGCTCAGGTATTTACGGAGACCAATGGTGTATGTCCTGTATGCAAGCTCTAATTGAGTTAGACCTATACTCCTTCCTCTCTGGGTACGTACAAGCAATCGATATCACCTTTCGGATGGTGCATTTTATATGTTGTTAAGATTTTATGTATTTTGGTGTCTAGTTTTTTAATCTCACTAAGATTCCAGTTAATGATATTGTAACTGTAAATAATGACTGGAACAGCTAATGTATTCATAACTGCAAACCTGTTTTTCGAGTTCAATTTGTTTTTAAAACTGGCCCTAGTCCTTCTTACAAGCTCTTTATTCAGTTTCTCTTTCATATCTGGGTGTTGTATCCCGTTAGATTCATTTACACCAAGATATTTGTACACTTCTTCCTGTTCCAACTCCTTGATTACAGTTTACTTATAGAACTGAATATTCACAGATTTGATGAGTCTACCTTTTATGCAAGTAGCTTTTGCACATTTACTGATACCAAATGTCATACCAATGTCATCACTGAACTTTTTTACAATTTTCAAAAGCTCTTCAAGTTCACTATCATTTTTCCGTAAAGCTTCAGATCATCCATACAAAATAAATGGGAGATCTTATCATTACCTATCTTACATCCATATTGTGATGAATTGAGTTCTAAACACTGTGGAATAAGTGAAATACAAAAAAGGAGGGAAGAGAATGCTTCATCTTGAAAGATTCCTCGTTTAATATTGAGATCGTTACATATCATCGTACCTTTTTCATGAGACAGATGCAGCCTTGTTTACCATTGAGTTATATTAAACTTAAAAATATCAATAATAATCGTGGAGATTTTGAAAAGGTCAAGTGATAGTAGAATCTAGCTGTGTGGAAAGCCATCAAAAGCCTTTTTATAATTGACCCTGGAACAACTCTCTTTTTTCTCTTTCCTGGATTACCAAAAATTTGAAACACTCTAGTACTAAGCTCAGGTGGTATTAAGAAACTCTAAAATTTCCATTTTCAAAAAAGAGTCCATTGAACTCAGCTTTTGCGCAGATGGATAGATGGTTTCAATTAACATTTTTATCAACAGTTTTTAAAAGTGCTGTAAAGAACACCTGAAGTGTGATGAAATACTTGTGTTGCTTGACTTTGTTGAAAATTATAGATTTTTGATTCAGAATGAGATGCAATCTTATCACTGGAATCATATATTTTATATACTTTCTTAAGAACAGTTCTATTTCAGCTAAGTCACTGTGTATTGTATTTGAGGATTTGAACCTTGACATTGAAGTGTATATTATGTCATGAAAGAAACGATGAACTTTGCACTACAAATGATATGTAACGATATAAATAAAACTATTTACTTTTCTGATTGGTGTGCGGCTCAGAACAGGAACTGTAAGAACTTTATGAATATTTGTTATCATGAAAAGGATTTTTGTTCAAAATGCAGCTGGTTCTCCTTTGGAACAAATCACGACAATTCACCTTGTGATGGTGTTGGGGAGCACTTCAACGTTGTGTTGCCAAGGAAAGCCTTCTGCGCCCCCTTTTTGACCAACTTTTAACAGCCCTTTGCTTTTACGAATTTTGTAAAGAACACGTTCCTGGAATACTGTTTTCTACCTGCCTGTTGATCGTATTGAAGTCCAAGTGGTTTTCTCAAGGTGAGATTTGATCACAATAATACATTACCTGAAGCTTAGAAATTTTCCTATTTTCAAAAATTTTTAAATCACCTTATAGACAGAAAAAAGTTATCTGAGGACGATAATTATGAAATAAAATTTCATTTTGTGCTTGGAAAGAAAACAAACAAATACAAACCTTCATCCTCAGCTATCCAATTTTGTTGTCCGTCAATACGATGACCATTTTTGGATTGGTCTTGTAGATCAATTAGAGAAGGAACATGAAGATTTTGTAACCAAACTTATGCACCCTCATTTGACTGCAAGTTTCTACTGTTGACCTCTACAGGATTACCTTTGTTTACTACCATCAACAAATACAAAATGTATCATTGACCCACCATATAGAGCAACGGGGTGTCAATATCAAATTTCACAAAAAGATCCCAAACTAGTTATCGACACCACCAAGGGTATCTGGTAGTTAATGGAAGAACAAGTCTTATAGTTTTGAACTGAGCTGCTTACTTCTTACATTTTCTTTAAGTCTTAAATTACTTGTTGTATCCTCTTGTAGAGCAGAGATTTTAAAAAACATTCTTTAGTGGCGTAGTAGAATTGTTCAATCTGAATTTATCCATTACAGTTTTAATTTGCTAAACCCACTAAAGGGTGCGGTCAGACATATTTTATACTACAAAAAGCAACAATTATCACCATAAGGATATCAACATGGTGATAAATCACAAGTTTTATTATTTAACAACTACAAATAGACTGGAAAAGTAAAATATCATTTATTTCCATGCAAATATTACCAATTTTTAAAACCTTTTTCAAATGATTGTGTTTCAAAAACAAGACGAGACGCCAACTCGAAATTTTTTATTAATAATCTGTAAAATGCCTTACGATAAAATAGAAAATTTTTACAACGGTGCTGTCTGACACACCAAATGAAATGTCGAAATGAAATTTAACATTGTGGTTAGTTGAATGTTTTTTTGCTTATAATCTCATGTCGCTATTTGTGTTTGTCAAAACTCAATTTGGATTAAATATGTGAATTCTCCATATCTGATTGCCTAAATTAACTATTAATATTACAATGTATGTTAATAAAACTTGGAGGTATTAGCATGCACTTACTGGTCTTCATTTCCTTAAAATCCATAAAGGCGGATTTTGTATTTTACCTAAAATTGTCAACAATTCACTTGGTTCTATTTCAAAAACTAATAGAGATAGTGACACCAAATTTTGGATTTGTTCTTTTCATAGCATTTTGCACATAATATGTAAAAANCGTCAATACGATGACCATTTTTGGATTGGTCTTGTAGATCAATTAGAGAAGGAACATGAAGATTTTGTAACCAAACTTATGCACCCTCATTTGACTGCAAGTTTCTACTGTTGACCTCTACAGGATTACCTTTGTTTACTACCATCAACAAATACAAAATGTATCATTGACCCACCATATAGAGCAACGGGGTGTCAATATCAAATTTCACAAAAAGATCCCAAACTAGTTATCGACACCACCAAGGGTATCTGGTAGTTAATGGAAGAACAAGTCTTATAGTTTTGAACTGAGCTGCTTACTTCTTACATTTTCTTTAAGTCTTAAATTACTTGTTGTATCCTCTTGTAGAGCAGAGATTTTAAAAAACATTCTTTAGTGGCGTAGTAGAATTGTTCAATCTGAATTTATCCATTACAGTTTTAATTTGCTAAACCCACTAAAGGGTGCGGTCAGACATATTTTATACTACAAAAAGCAACAATTATCACCATAAGGATATCAACATGGTGATAAATCACAAGTTTTATTATTTAACAACTACAAATAGACTGGAAAAGTAAAATATCATTTATTTCCATGCAAATATTACCAATTTTTAAAACCTTTTTCAAATGATTGTGTTTCAAAAACAAGACGAGACGCCAACTCGAAATTTTTTATTAATAATCTGTAAAATGCCTTACGATAAAATAGAAAATTTTTACAACGGTGCTGTCTGACACACCAAATGAAATGTCGAAATGAAATTTAACATTGTGGTTAGTTGAATGTTTTTTTGCTTATAATCTCATGTCGCTATTTGTGTTTGTCAAAACTCAATTTGGATTAAATATGTGAATTCTCCATATCTGATTGCCTAAATTAACTATTAATATTACAATGTATGTTAATAAAACTTGGAGGTATTAGCATGCACTTACTGGTCTTCATTTCCTTAAAATCCATAAAGGCGGATTTTGTATTTTACCTAAAATTGTCAACAATTCACTTGGTTCTATTTCAAAAACTAATAGAGATAGTGACACCAAATTTTGGATTTGTTCTTTTCATAGCATTTTGCACATAATATGTAAAAATTAGGAAAATCTAAGCTGGTGGGTGTCATGGCGTGGTGATTTGACGTAGAATGACCCACTGATTACTTCCGAGTTCGGCTGTTGCTTTGGTGATTTCTCTTCAATTACAATGACAGCATTGATGATGTATTCTTCTGGTCTCTGCTGATTACTTTTAAACTGTTGTGTCAAGTATTTTTGCCATACTTGGATAGTTAATTTTTCAGACGTCTCTGTCTGACCACTTTTCAAATCTTCCCTCTTTTCTCCTTTCAGCTTTTTGTTTGAATTAGTTTTTGGTCGTACAATATTTTGTTTTATATATTTTTATATATTTTTTTTATATTTTCTATTCTACTACATCCTGTTATAATAAGTAATACATTTTACCACCATCGATGGTACTGTACCATATTCAGCTTCACCCGGATGTGCTGTACTATATCATGGCTAAATCTACAATGATATAATTGAATGCAATCCATTATATTATAACATCTAAAATTTGAAGCTGATGCTCCCTTTAAGGCTCCTCTAAATTCACAACTCTTCAGAGACATACAGTAGTTGGTAAAAACCATAGAGTATTTTTCAGTTTTTACTGCTATCTTCCAGCAGAATACCAACATATAAATGACAGAACTATTCAAGTTCACAAAGTTGGCATCAGCCATTAGTGGAAAGGATAATAAGTGGAAAGGATAATGAGATGTGAAAAGTATAAAGTAACTTAATTGCTGTGCTTAGATACAAAAATAATCTTGAAAAATATTAAAGCAACACTGTGTAGTGAAAAAACCCCTATGAATTGAATATGAAAAAGATAGCACAACAAATAAGAAACAATGATTGGTTAAATGGTCATGAGAGTTGAAGATTTCCGCAGGACTATAAATCGTAGTTATAAACGTAAGTATCGTCTAGAAAGTGTAAATCAGTTATAATTTTTGGGTACTAAAGTCCTTAAGATATAAATCATCATCAATATCTTACTTCTCTATTGAGGGCATTGTGCCTAACTTGTATTTTTTGTCATAAATCAAAATCTTTATTCAAGATTCTGGTCCAAAATGCTGACTGGACCACGAGAAACTGAAAATAAGAATTAATTAGAATTCCAGTGGACTCTTATGGCACTCTTAAGTAGTTTAGCTTTCAGAATAATTCATTATATTATTAAATGTATTTGTGATCTTATCAAAAAGATAACCATAAAACTGAAATAAATAACAGCTGAGATATACTGCTCAAGGGTTTAAAATAAATGAAAACAACCCATCTTTGAACAACCATGGCATTGTTGAGATAGAAGACAGCACTCAAAAAATGGCAACATGGAAATGAGGGGAGCAAGAAGATGGGACAAAGAATGCGGAAACACTAGATAAACTAGACAAGTTAAGGTATAGTAGCAACTTAGCTCAAGCCCTCTAAGAAACATCTAAGACGAGAGGAAGCTGGGGAAATCACCATGCCTACAACAATACTATACTGTATACACCCTTCTACGTGATCCTATTATAGCTTATAGTATTTTACTATACGTTTCTATTCTATTCGATATTATACTGAGCATGTTTAAGTTTAGCTTAGTAAACTATAGGATACTATACTATACCAAACTAATTTATGCTACACTAAAATACAATACGCTATTCTGTCCAAAATTATGCCAAACCACTGATTACTACTATATTTTATTCATTCTTTTCTCGTATTATAGTATATATATGGTGTAATGTATAATGGTATATTTACTTTACTGTATAATACTGTACTGTATCCTACAAGAAACTGTATAACAAATACTATATTATCCTGAAATGTATTTTAATATATTAGACCAAATTTTTTGCCACAGTAACTTACTCACATACACAACAACAACTATATCTAGTTTTTCTTTACTATAGGTTGATACAGGGAAATATAGAGCGGAGAGAGAATTCATCAATAAGTGTTACAAAAGAGTAGGTTCAGTGGAAAATACGTACAAATTTCAGTGGAACGACATCAGGGCAAACAGTATGAAAGAAAAACAAATGAAAATAGAAGTTATCCAGAGGAAAGCTATTTTCTTCCACAAGAGTTCTTCTTAAGTCTAGTACACTCAAAATAGGTAATCGAGTAAATACGAAAACTCAAAAGTACTAAATTATCCTTTCTTATACTAAATAATAATTTTCTAAAATACTATATTTTATTACACGATACTATACTATACTATACGATACTATACTATACGATACTATGCTAAACTATACGATACTATACATTACAATATACTATACTGTACTATACTATACCATACTATACCATACCATACTATACTATACTATACCATACTATAATATACCATACTATACTATACTATACTATATTATACTATATTATACTACAGATTCTTATTGTATTGCAATGTACTATACTTTATTCTTCCATTATTACTTAATACTCCACCACCATATATTAGAAAATAATATCCACTGCGGTAATTACAGCACTGTACAGAAAAACAAAACCACAATAGACTACTAAATACTAAAATGCGCTATATTATACAGTATAACGCTAAACTATATTTTGCTACAATGTACTAACCTATATTAAAGATAACTGTACTCTACTGTGCTTTGTCTTATACTGATACTATTTTTGATTATACCCTGCTAAATCATATTGTATTACACTCCACGTGTTTCTGGTATTACGAATTCAGGACAACAAAAGAATATGGAAATATTACTTCATTTCGCAGGGCCAATGGCTTATCTTTTCTTTGTGGGGCTCAGTTGGCTGATCCGTTACTTTGAAAGGCACCTGCTACTCTCAGCTAAAATGGCATTTATTCTTTAAGATGGATACCGTTAATCTTGTTTGCTAGTAAATTATTGAATCGGAGATCCACTTTGCAAGGAAGTAATATGCTAAATTCTTGTATTATTAATGTCCTGTTTCATTTCATATTCAGGAGTAATTGATTCACTTGAAACAAATTATCAAAACTTCTGCAATGACATAAGGACATCTTGTTGTGTATTGTTTGAAATAAAAATAGCTCAGTTTCTTTAAAGTAGAAGATGCTCTAATAGGACAATGATCATTACTGTATCACAAGATTTTTACAGCCGCACGACGTAATAAATAAGTCATAATCTTGTTTTGATTGACTCTTTTCATCGGCTGAAGATAAAAGGCGGGGTTTTTTTGCTCATTTTGTGACTAAGTACACTCAATACACTCAAATGTAACACTAAAGAACAGCGTGAACTACATAAACACTACTTTCTCGATACTTAAATAGTGTTTTTCATATTGTACCATCGTTATAAGGAAGTCTTTTACTAATGCACTTATCAAGCAATTTACTTTTTAATGTATCAAACATTAGAGTGGTAAGCAATTATTTTACCTTAACACCTGGCACAAGTAAGGCTCAAGGTACTGGTGTGAGGAGAAGTCACTCTCCAACTTTTTTGCTTTGAAAATTTTTCCACTCAAAGATTATAACCAATGAAGTTTTAAAAATTATTTTATAGGATACCGTACAAAAATACAAAGTTTTGCCATACAAGCAGAAGAAACCCAAACATAAAACAAATACCAAAATTGCAATAAAAGAGAAGAGAGTATTTGTCTATACTTAAGGGAACCGTAGAACATAGGCTTAGTGCACAGATCAGTTGTACTTTGAACAGAAAGTTCTGGACCCAGTCCTTCGAGCAAGAAAATATTTTTGCACATACATTACATATGGTCATTGGCTGGCGTTAGGATGGACATCCGATGAAGCGATTCCTCGCTGCTTCAAAGAAGTCCTTTAGAAGGGGCTTGTCTGAGCCCAGGAAAGATTGGCATCAAAAATGCTGCACTTAATAATTCAAAGGCGTTTAAGGGTACCATGAACATAATAGAAAGGACAATAAAAGTAATGATTATCACAATAACAATGGTGGATACAATGAAGCATTTATTTATTAATATTCTTAATTGATTCAAATTTGTTTGCTTCTCTAGAAGTCATAAAGAAATAAAAACAAAGGAAAAATGGAAAATATTGAGAACTAATTAAAAGAAGAAGGATAGAATTAGAGATAGATTTTGTGAATACGATTGGATTCATTTAGTAGAATATTTTTCACAAGATTGTTTGGCTACGATAATAGGATATTTCAATGTAAGTAAAAGAATATTAACAGATTCTTTTCAAAGGAGGCAGAGAGACAATGAAGAAACAGACCTTTGATTTCTAACTTTGCAACTGGTGTAGACTATCATCCGACATCGTCGAATTTTGAGTCACTGAATTAAAGTGTCCTAATGAACATTTTCGTATGTTGTCCAATAGAGACTGGTTTGACTTAAAATCAGTACATTTATCTTTAACTTTTGAAAATAACATAATGTTGTGCACATAAATTAAAATTAAAACAAGAAAGGGAACTTTTTGGGGAAGATAAATTTTGCCTAAGTATGGTGCTTACTAAGGTTAAAATCGTAAATAAAATAGTAAAACACAAGTCAAAAAAATAAGCTATGGTGGAATGTCTTATATGGAGATATAATGATGTTGTGTGGAGGACATGTTGCCTTGCAAAGCATTAGTTAATCTTCAACAAAGCCCACAAAACAATTTTTTCATCCAGTTGCTGATCATTTTTGGCAATACGGGCACGGACATTATGATAAATTTAAATCAAATGAAGCCTAAAAATGTTTACATTGAAATCCAAAATAAACTCTCAGACAGCATAGTAAATATGTATCTCGTGAAAACATGAATGAAGTTAGCAGCAATCAATACAAATCAATCTTGTCTGGAGAATCAATATAGGTAAAAAACGGTGTGTATGTTTGTATGTATGCACGTATATATGTATGTATGTATCTATCTATGTCCGCTATCCATGGGCAAATACTGGACTAATCAGAACCAACTTTAGCAGGAAGATACCTGGTAAACTGGGGCAGGATGTGGGTATTAAATTAAGGCTTTGAGGATCGTTAACCCAGTGGGCAACACCCCGAATATATGAAAGCCCGATTCTGACCAAAGGAGGTCTCCAGTTGAAAAATTTCGTAAATTAAAAAAATTATCTGCCCCTCTCCAAAAAACTTCTGTCGAAAAAGGTCAAATCTAAGGCTGGAGGTCTCCTGGAGGTCAAAATAAAGGTCAAAAATTCTAGTATCATAGTTACCATAACCCTATTTCCTTAACTCTGGCCATATAAAGCAGAGTTGGGGCTGACTGGTCAAGCAATTTGGGGGAGTGTAAAGCTCACATACATACATACAGCTTCTTTCATATATGTATATACGTATTTTTATATGAAAGAGAAGCTGTATGTATATATATGTATTACTTGTTTAATAGTTTAAACTATAAGGCTAAAATATTTAAAGCATAAACGTAAGCATAACTTTAGATGGAAAGATATTGACATGATAATGATTGACATTTTGCAAGGTGATAATAAAAATATATCTACATATATATATATTAGATATTAGATAACTAAAATTAAATAACGGAAGAACTACATGTTAATTAATTAGAAAAACGTTAGATTTAAGTTTGAAAAATGCACTTGTATCTACGTGGCTATAATGGCATAAAGTAGATATTTAAGAAGCTTATAGTAAAAATTGAGTTAATTTTTTTAAAAAATATGTTTTATTTGCTTCGACTCGTATGACTCTTTGATATCTGCTAAAGCAACTATTAACACAATAAGCTCCTCCTCCTCCTTCTCCTCAACCTCCCTCCTCTTCTTCCTCCTCCTCCTCTTCCTACTACTACTACTATTACTATTACTACTACTATTATTACTACTACTANAACTACATGTTAATTAATTAGAAAAACGTTAGATTTAAGTTTGAAAAATGCACTTGTATCTACGTGGCTATAATGGCATAAAGTAGATATTTAAGAAGCTTATAGTAAAAATTGAGTTAATTTTTTTAAAAAATATGTTTTATTTGCTTCGACTCGTATGACTCTTTGATATCTGCTAAAGCAACTATTAACACAATAAGCTCCTCCTCCTCCTTCTCCTCAACCTCCCTCCTCTTCTTCCTCCTCCTCCTCTTCCTACTACTACTACTATTACTATTACTACTACTATTATTACTACTACTACTACTACTACTACTACTACTACTACTTCTTACTTCTTACAATGTTTTCGGATAATAGGCATAAATGAATTATTTGTATCCTAGGGAACCGTGATTTTTGTACTTCATTTCATTAATACTCTCCCGTAATTAAAAAAGAAAAGTGATGTTAATTTATATTTTTTGTAAAAGGAAAAATTTAATACGGCTTTCTTGAGAGCTATGTGCAAATGGAACATTAAAATACTATCTCCGTTCATAGTTATATATGCAATAAAGGAGTTTAATTTTGGGATTTTGTATTTTTTAATTGGCAGGTTGAGCACAAGTGAAAGAAATGTCTCTTTCGAAAACCTTTTTCTAGTTTCAGCTTTTTGAGGTGATTTTTGCCAATCATCGTTTGTGGAGTGCCATATATATATATATATATAAAGTGTTCCTTTCACTTCGTTTTGTAAGGCAAAATGTAACTTATAAAAAATAACATGATATCAGCCTGTGAGACTTGTCTAAAATGATAAATTCAAACTGATAAAAAGCACTATTATTACAGCTGCTGCTAAATACATTTTTCAAACATCTGGTGCAAGAATTTAATATTTAAATATTCTATCTTGAATCTAGAAATTAAAAAAATAGAATATAATTATAGGATGCTGAGTGACTATTCGAACTATGAGTTAATTGAATGTACTGTTGGTTTTGTATTTTCAACCGCTTATTATTTTCACTTGATAAAGACTCAGTGAATTAAATCGCTACATTTGGTGTTAAAAGGATGGGATGATACTTAGGAAATATCTTCCCATTCCCATCTTTCTTGCTTTTTATACTAAGAGTAAGTGTTTTAATCTTCAAATGATGGCGTTTATATGTTTTAAAGCAGACAATTTACCAACAACTGACATCTCAAATCGTATTACCTGCGGCTATCGTTTTTAAATGACAAGTGACTGTCTGTAGGACGTTCTCTTACTTAGATTTGACGTTCTTGAACGGATATCTTACTTCAATTGATAAGTATCAGTGTTTAAAAGTCAGCTTGGCTCAGCTCATTATAGAATTAAAAGGAAAGTGGTTTTCTCTTTACATCTCCTTAAACATAAGCAGATCCTATCTTTGCAAGTTTTTTCTTCCAGCATTGTGAAGTTCAATGGAACACTCCATTTGTTAGACACATTCGGAACAGATGTAATCTCTGTTTGTATGTAACTTTTCTCCCAGCCAATAATCCTAACTATACTGCTTAGAATTAATCCCTCAAAATGAGACAGCAACATTCAACGTGTTGTAAATTAAGGATTCAGTACATTTCACCAATAGGGTGTGGAGTGGGTGGGTTCTAGTTTTAGAATTCTGTTGAAGTAGGACTGTTGCTAAATGTTTTAGACCGTCTTCCTAGTAGTTGGCCCTACATTTTGTTAATTTTACGTTCGTTCTCAATATCAATACTTTATTGAAATAGTCGTCTATCAATACTTTTGTTGTGTCACTCGGATTCACTTCATTTTTTTGATAATTGACGTGACGATCGAATTTTCGTCATTTTGAATTAAATATGTTGACATAACAATGTCTGCTAAAAATAATAGTCTGAAGATAATTCAGTTTACTAATAAAAATGGTTAGAAATTACAAAGAATAATTATAACAATATGTAGTCTTCTGCACCAGAGAAAGTTCTATCTCTGATAAGGGAAGATCCTATGAAGATTGCATTTTGAGTGTACTTGAACTGCCTCATTTGGGTAAATGCAAATGTTTTCAACTGATGTTAATAACGGCTAAAAATGCAATATTAGAATATGTATATTTTCACAGCCCTTTCACAAATCAACACAAGTTGAGCGAAATATAAAATAGAATGTATCACTAACACTTGTTTAACAATTGTTTTCTTGATAATTAGCTTTTAGTATCACTAGGATGGGCAATTTCTCGATGGGATAACTTGATAAATCAACCAAACCATTTTTGGCGTTTTGTGTTTGCTCATGAAAACGTAGAGTGTTTTGTGCATCATAAAGAATGCCCGTTTGTTACAAGAACCGTATCAAATAATAAATTTACTATAACTCAAAAAATGTTTTATGTAGTAACCCTTAAAATACTTCGATTATATATTTTCTATTTGCCATTATGTAAGTTCAACCAATATAATCAATATTAGATAATTTACAGTGATGTCATTACGGCATTATTGATGTCTGTGATATTCTATATTTTGCTAACTAAATAACCATAAATGAGGTTACCTGTGTCATTGATCATGCACCTTTTTTAAAAAACTGCTATAATAAGTCTTAAAATTAAAGAAAAATGGTTTCACTGTTCAAACAGATGTGTTTCGTGAGAAGTTTTTAAACATAAGAATCTTGCCAGGTATTTAGAATTTTTGCACTGTTAACATCTTTTATCCATGCAGCAAACAACATGTGATTAATAGCTAGGTAAATCGTTTCTGCCTAATCATTAGCTAGTAAAAGTAAGATTCTATTGAAACATCTAGTTAATAGGTGGTGATAGCACCCTGAACCATCATATGGGGATCTCGGTAAGTCAGACCAGTCCCTTTGCTGGACAAGTAGTATGACATTGGAGAGTCATGAATGGGGAAATTCCAAAGGACATGCGTATTTGTGTTATCTTATGTGGGACAAATAACATCGGGAGGGACAGTCCATCCGAAATTGCAAACGGAATAATCGCTGTTGCTCAAGCCGTTCGCAAAGCCAAACCAGAATCGACGATTTTTTTAAATGGCATTCTACCTCGTGGTCCTAAAACTGGACAAATAAGAGAAAACATTCTTACTATAAATAACGAGATTAAAAGATGGTGCCAGGAAACGATATACAATAATTTTAATTTCTTAGAATTAGATAAAGACTGGACTATGCCAAATGGCGATCTAAACAATAATCTCTTCTTTGAAGAAAATTTACACTTGGTAGAGAAGGGCAACGAAAAGCTGGCAAGATTTATATATAGAAACATTTTAAATTTGATAGATTGTAAAAAGCAAGTAGCACATGCACCATCTCATCATTCAAACATACCACAACAACGACTGTCACTTACACATTTACCTCATCCCCTCATGCAAACAGAGTTAGGGAATAAATCACACATACAGTCACCAAGATACCTACAAACAAACCACCACAGCATTCAGCCTCCTCAACAAAATCACACACACAAGCAATCATATGCACAAATTCAACTCCACAAGTAAGCAAATCTACTAAACCAATGCCCATTCCCAGAAAGCCTTATCCACATGCAATCAAAACTACAAATTTAACTCCACCAGAACTAACACCCAC
>RDPX01000033.1:510679-634050 GCA_003991215.1 Morbakka virulenta
AGTAGCAACAAAGGAACAAGAAGATAACAGAGAAGAAGAACAGAATCAACAAAACGACAAGAAGATAACAAAGAAGAAAAACAGCATCAACAAAGGAACAACAAGATAACAGAGGTGAGGAACAGTATCAACAAAACAACAAGAAGATAACAAAAAAGAAGAAGAGCATTAACAAAACAACAAGAAGATAACAAAAAAGAAGAACAGCATCAACAAAACAACAAGAAGATAACAAAAAAGAAGAACAGCATTAACAAAACAACAAGAAGATAACAAAAAAGAAGAACAGCATTAACAAAGCAACAAGAAGATAACAAAGAAGAAAAACAGCATCAACAAAACAACAAGAAGATAACAAAAAAGAAGGACAGCATTAACAAAGCAACAAGACGAAAAACATGCTAATTTCTTTGAAATATCTTTTCCGTTTTATAAAAGGCCAAAAAACTTCATTTTTCGTGTCAATTACGCAAGTACAGAAGCAAGAGGTTACAACTCTTTAATAAAAATAAATTAATACACTATTTTCAATTTTTTAGCTTTGTACAATTCAATCTTCTTGTTTGAATGTATTTTTAGACCAATTATTATTTGATAATAGAATATTACAAAGAGGAGTCCATTGAAAACGTTATTCTTTTTGTGAAGTTGTTGTTCCATTTTCCCCCATTTTCAGTTGCTCTTGTTGTTGTTTTTTCAAAAAAGTTTATTAACTTGGTAATAATGTTTACCAATCACATTCCAAAGTAGATTTTGCATGGCCTCTTCTTATGCTTTGGTCTAAATAGTGTGTATAAACACTTTATAGACTAAAGCATAAAAAAGTGTGTTTAAATAGTTTATTATAAAATAACAACTTATGTTATTTTGTAATAAAGTTATGTTGATTATTAGAAATAATATCATTTCCTGAAAGGTGGTAGCTGACAAAGAGTCTCGACCTTTTGGAAAAACAGCTCAGTAAACAGAGGAATATAAATTTTGTCCTTTAAAATGTTTGCAATCAAACTTTTTTATTTTTTATTTGTTTGGCTATGAAGTCATGGGTATTAGACTTACTTTTATGAGTTAGTAATTAAAAATTTAATAATATATTTTTTCTATTTATTGACAAACAGGGTTATAATCAAACTTTCTACAACATCGCTGGAGTTTGAAGTTTGTTTCCGGAAGTGAAGTTTAGAGATTTAAAGAAAAACTACGAAGGGAAAAAAATCGAATTATATCAGCTTTTGAACTAAAGTGGGCTTACTGAGGGCGACACGGACAAAAACAGAAAGAAAAGATGAGATAACGAGAATATTCTTTGAACTAACAAATGCTTTCTTACAGGCACAGGTGTTGGGTTGGTATAGTACCTATACCTAAATATACACTATTGTTGTATGTGGCATTGTCAAGGTACCTCAAAAACACAAATGTCCACCTAAATACCGCGTAAGTACTCCTTTTAATTTTGGCATTACCTAAAACGTGAAAAGATTCAGTGAGAATTTTGGCCTTTCGCTTTCTCACGCTGACGCGTCCTGAAAATATCAAAATTTAGGAAACTATTCTTTGTAATGGTAGTAATGTAAGTCTTTGTACGGTAACATCAAACATAATAAGATAATTGAGGGATTTCTAGACCATTCTAATTAATGCTAAATAACTTAACTAGGTAAAGTCAATCATCTATAAATTTGTTAACAGATCAAGGTGATCCCTGTGAGACTATTGTCTTACAAGTGGATTACATTTAAGATCAATAACAAAACGAACGAAGTATTATCAATACATTAAGCTATTTACCCTTGATGCACATGAATCCCGCGTGTTTATCTTAAAATGGCTTCGAAATTAAAAATAAAAGATTGCTTTTTTTCTACTATTAATACCTGCATGTTTAAACCCGAAAGAAGATATTTAAATAAAGAATCCTGTTATTTGGTGAAAATACTTTAATCTTGTTTTGAGAATATTGCTTAGGTGCCACTCGTTCAAAGCAAGATGAATGCCTGTTGAAGGCATGAAAAAAGTTCATATTTCTTAAGGAACCGGCAAAATCGTTAGATGCAACGAATATTCTTCTTTAAAGCGAGGTTTTCTTCTTTTTTTATTAAAATGTAAAGAAAATGACTTTACTTTTCAACTATGCCGTTTTAATGGACATCCATTTTCCGGAAAGCTAGACATAGGAAAACACCTGTATTAGAACAAGACAAAATAAGAAAAACATTTTTAGTTACGGTGTGTTTACGTCAACTGTTTACGTATCATTACATTCATATGCTGATTCTAATATATTTATGCATGGAGTTTAATAACACCACAAGATGGGTTACTATTAAAGTCTGACGTATTTCCCGAAGTAGATGTCACCCCATTTATCCATCATTATATACATATATATATATATATATATATATATATCATACATATACTTATATATTAGTATTTTAAGGGTTGATGGTAGTGGTACTATCATCAGCTGAAACAATGTTGGTAGTAAGAGAAATATTAGTAATAGCAGGAGAAGTAGCAGGAGAAGTAGCAGCAGTAATAATAATAAAAATAATAATAATACTAATAACAATATTAATAATAATGGGGATAATGGTAATAAAAGTAGTAATGAAAGTATCGGTAGTTCGAAGTAGAAGGGAAAATTTGTGGCGATATGAGCAATAGCAACAGTGGTAGTACAGGATGTTTAGGAAAAGTGGCAGAACTACTGCAAGTAGTAGTAGTAGTAGTAGTAGTAGTAGCAGTAGTAGTAGTAGCACCAGTAGTATTATTAGCACCAGTAGTAGTAGTAGTAGTAGTAGTAGTAGTAGCAGTAGTAGTACTAGCAGCAGCAGTAGTAGTAGTAGTAGCAGTAATAGTAGTAGTAGTAGTAGACGTAGTAGCAGTAGTAGTAGTAGTAGTAGTAGCAGTAGTAGTAGTAGTAGCAGCAGCAGTAGTAGTAGTAGCAGTAGTAGTAGTAGCAGTAGTTGTAGTAGTAGTAGCAATAGACGTAGTAGCAGTAGTAATAGTAGCAGTAGTAGTAGTAGTAGCAGCAGTAGTAGTAGTAGCAGTAGTAGCAGCAGTAGTAGTAGTAGTAGTAGTAGAAGCAGCAGTAGGAGTAGTATTAATAACTATTGAAGACTTAACGGCACACTGTAAATTTGTCTCATTGATTTGAGTAGATAATACATAAATATGTATACCACATACATGTTCCTGGACATTGAAAAGCTGTTTTAACCATTTTTTGTATAAAAAAAATATTGGTAAACTATATCGTAATTTTAAAATTTCTAATATTTTAATAAGTTCCTTAGCCTGGTTTACAGATTTTATAAATGGGCTCTCAGTTTTCAAAATCTTGATTTAAACTATTGTACTTATGCACTCCACTACATAACAGTTAGTGTCAATTTCTTGATTTAAGGAAAATATCAATATAAATATTTTCGAAAATGGTTTTTGTTGGCTTTTTTAATTGACTTGAAAAATACAGTTTTGTGTATTATTCCATCCCAATGTTTTGTCTTTGCAGGCTTTTTATGTCTCTTGACAAATTGTTAGGGGACAAATTTTTACTTTTTTGTTACTGATGTAAAAATTTTTTTTTTCACTAAAAATTACTGAATGAAATCTGAACAGTAAATTTTTCTTTCACACCAAAAGCATATGTGATCCTCGTGCCTCTTTTCCATCCACCCAAACTTTTCGTTTTTTCACCACTTCATGGAACATTTTTACAGTATTGTTTATTTTAGTTCTGGTTAAATAGTAATAGACAAGATGTCCCAATCCACTCTGGCTCTGGACAGAAAGTACTGATTTACTAAAGGTCTTATTCCTCCCCATTATTAAATCCACTCAAATCGGCATAAACAAAATCAAACGTTTTGGTAAAAACAGTGCATTTATATTTTTAAAAAAACTTTGTTTAAGTCCATGGGCAACAGCAGAAATTTAGACAAAGGGATGAGGCCGACCAGCAACTCTTGGCAACTATTGCTATCGTGGACAGCTTCATGAGCACAATTTCCACGAGAAAACTATAAAACTTGATTTTTAAACATTAGGTACTATTCCTGAAAGACCTTTAGTCAATTGGACAGCATCAGAAATAAATGATTTCTAACCTGGATGCTGCTTGAAAGTAGCAGTTAATCAATTTTCAAACGTCATTTAAAAGATATCGTATCTAAGAAGCATTGGTTTTATGTCAGCAAAGGCATGGAAATAGCATTATTCATTTGTACACACATTTGGTTTCCTCTTCATTTTCTACAATTATACATTTTATGGTTAAGAGTCATACAAGGCATAAAGCCACTAAATGTAGATAATTGTGAAGACAAGAAATTCTAAAACCTTTAAGCAAAAATCTTTAAGCCATGTAATGGAGAAAAATTCTTGAAAGTAAAAGAATTCCAGAGCCTAGTCGTCTAAGGAAAGCAACTAGATTCATAGGCAGAGGTACTGCAACGAGAAGAAGCGGCATAAAAGCAAAGACGTTGAGGGAAACAAGACACACCAGATACAACGAAACGAGTTGGTCCCAGTACAGGAGGTCCATCAGAACACTTTCTATAGACAAAACTGCGACAAGCCACAGTTTGTCGATGAGATAAATTTGAAAGACTGCAGGAAGATTTGGACCTATCAATTTAGGAACACGTTACTAAACTCGATTGAGAACATCAAAGTGAGATGAGGAGGCACATGGTCGAATGTGGCTTGAGTACTCCCTTCGAGGCCGGATTATAGATTTCTGGAGAAAGAAATCTATGATCGATACAAAGAACTGTTATTTCTAGACACATATTTACCAATGTTCTGAATGTAGAACTCCCAACAAGGATCTAGAGAAAATGACAGACCAAGCATGCTACGACATCAGAGAAAGGGTGAATAATACCAAACATTCTGTTGCAAATTATCTAACTATAGAGCTTATAAAGCCAGCCAGCATCTGACCACACCTTATCAAGTGCCTTGTAAATATCTAGGGAAATAGCACATGCTTTGTCAGAGCTATTCATAGACCTACAGACATGTTTCGCAAATTTAGTGAAAAGTACGTTAGTGGAGCGTGACCCTTTTATTCAGTACTCAAGCTCAACATCAACAAAGAGAACTGGGTATTGCAAGAATTAAAGCAAGGGAACTCAAACAAAGAAATACTATTGTCATTTTGAGCGGAGTTGGCTAAAACAAGCTACCAAAAGACCAGTTTCTTCCTTGGAGGAGATAGAAAACCAAACATTATCAAAAATGGATGAATAATGGACTTACCAGAACACAAAACACTACTGTAAATCTTCCAGAAATTTCCAATTCTAAGTCTTAAAAAACTTAAATCAACAAAATCATTCATTATGTTAAGATTTAACATCAGAAATCACCAATTTCCGAGCATTTCTCAACGCTTTTAGGTATCTAAAAGAGACCTGCAATTTATCATTTCCATAACGTTGAAACTGAACATAAAATGTGACGAACAGTGTGCAAAGAACAGTTAGTAATGAACCATGGAGAGAAATGAGGTTTGACTTTGTAACTATGGCTAGGAACATATTTGTTACAATGTAAATAGTTCTCTTCGTAACTCTTAAATAGAATGCCATGTCGTTTCAGAGTGGAATATCAGCGGAAAACCTGTCCGTCTTCTTGGCTTTATTTATGACAGTAGTAAAGTGTTTTCTTCAACTCATCTTGATACTTTTATGATGGTAAATTCCTGAATTTACATTTTATATGATGTATGCTTGTAATTGTTTGCTATACATACATTATGTGAATTGTCGTCAAAAATTGGGACGAAAGTTGTAATCAGGCGTATTTCAAATTTTGGAACCTTTAATGAAAATCATAGCCAAAACAAAACAAGTTTCTCTTGAAAAGGGTTAGACGTGTCGTACGTGGTTAGGAACAACAGGATAGGTAGACTGCTTGTACCAACTGTAGGTTTATCTAACATTTCTCAAGTTTATTACAAGGAATGGAATAAATGAACTTGACTTTGGGATACGAACAAGACACGGGTGCTAGATAGAAAATTAGCAAATTGTTTCCTTAGAATTCAGTCATAACTTAGCATTAAATTCAAGTACAATAAATTTTCCAATTACAAAAAAGTTTTTTTAAAGAAATCAGTCAACACGTCAAGTTCGAAAGAGATTTGGCAAGGAAAGGTGTTTAGCGCAGCCATTGCTTGAGATGAGAGTTAATCAGAGTCGTCATCCTTAGAACAATAGCGATGATGCGCTACACAACGTAAATTATCCCTCAAAGTGTATACAAATTGAATGCACCAGTTTATGTAAAAAAAGCTATCAGAAAGGACAGTAATAAGAAAGCAAAAGCATTTGTTGAATTTTTACTTATCACTGATGAATCTGTAGATATCAGTGGAAAGGAATTGCTATCAGTGGAAATTAGGTATATGGATGATATGTTGCACATTGTGATAAAAGTGAAAAAGTAGTTTATCGGCTTCATCGCTCTTCAAAATATGGATCCTGAGGCAATCGGTGATGCCACATAGATCATAATAACCAGTTTGACTTTTAAAAAAATTTATTGTCAAAGATATGATGGCTGCTAAATGATAGCGTGTAGGGATAATGGTATTTAAGTACAGTTCAAGAGTATTCACTCCAGAGCAGTCTTCTTACTCTGCCCTTCTCTTTAACTGCACGTAGTTGCTGTTAATTTACCAAAGTGCACTTTTAAAGGTGAGATATACACTGTCAAATCAAAATGCATTACAAAATTTTTTTGGGAGTGTTGAAAGCTAAAAAGACGTGCTACAAATCTACCATTATTGTAATAAACAAGATTGACGGTTAAATATACAAGAAATAGGGCTCTTGCGAAAACATGAACTGATACGTATCATTACAACTTGCTAAATAGCACATATCAGCTTGCTGCGTCAATGGGAACGACAACCTTTGTGAAGACTGGATCCAAGTATTTTGCTTTTTTAGACCCGGGTACTCTTGCTTCCGAAGCGACTGATATGTATATGATGAAATTGTGTAATGAAGGAGGAAAACGTGTGTTTTCTGCAAGCATCACTAAGAGACTGATCCTATGTTTTGACAGGATATTTTCCCTGACGTCGAGATTTTCACTGCCGAAATTGAAAACCGTAGCTTTTTTATTATCATTGATCTGTACTGTGTTGAAAACAAGGCCAATAATGGTATACGATCGTATGCGTAAATGGCTACCGTAGTCTAAGCATGATCATATGTTGCAGGGTTACACTTGCCTCAAGTTAGAAATGATATAGCACTGAACGATAAAAGGCCAACCTATTTTGCCCATATTGAGCGAATGATAAATTTATCCGAGGGAGGAAAGACTATTTGCCCTAATTTAAACATGCCCATTGCCTACACACAGGCTTACAGGGATGTCGAACGTACTAGCTTATCACAGGCCGTTTTGCTCCAAATCATGTAGGACTCTAAAAAATTGAAACTTTGGGCCATTTCAGGATCGAATAATATTTTTCGATAAAAGCGTGAATATCACATTAGTGATGCGAACTAAACCTTTACTACCATTCTTTGGTCTCTTAAAAAAAAGCAAGAAATTCATGATTTTCCAAATTTCCTTCATTGTAAAATCGCACTGAAATTACCAAGGATGGAAGTTTCTTCATGTCTGTTGTTCTTAACAAACATCTATGATACAGAGATCACCATGCTCATTGCTTAGCGCCCAAACGTATTCAGTGAAAACGTCTTGATGGAAATGTAGGAAATGTATTTTAAGAAATTCATCTTCTTCTCTTGTGCCTTCTTCACTGTCCAGGTTTCACTGTTGTATAACATTGCTGGGCGCACAACTGTTTTGTACACCTTTCCTTTCAGCCTGGCATTTCATCTTCTTGTCGCACAACAGACGTGACAGCCCATAAGACATATGTCATTTTATAAAATCACATACCCCAGCTGAATCACTTTTTGATAATAATCCGTAGCCAGTATTAATTTATGAAAGGAATTCACAAAATACGATATTTCAATAATGTTTTTGATTTCGAAGAATTACTAGGCTTTTGTTTTCTTTAAAATTATAAACAGAGAAGGACACACGTCTGGAGAAATCCTAACATTAAACCTTCATTGGGTTGATGTCCATACTTACTGACCCCTCTACTTAAAAGATGTACAGGTTAATTCTTGTCTATATTTATTGTTTCTATTTTCAGATTTTTAGATTTTATGGTTAAGAGCCACCACAGGCAAAAAACCACTAAGCGTATGGAACTGTGGGAAAAAAGGTCCCAAAAAAAGCTGGGCCAAGAGAGTTTTTTTGAAGGAAAAACAAAGCACACCTTTGGAGAAAGCCCTGAATCAATGATTTGTTTTAAACTATGCTTCGATTGAAGAAAGACTCCACTGGCTGTGATTTACTCTTCAACAGAAGACAGGTAATCGCTTTAAAACTGCAAACGACGATATTAATGAAGTCAAGATATTTTACACCAAAGTCCTAGTTAAAAGAAATCAAAAACGATTTTTGTGATGTTAAAAATTAAAATTTTGGAATTTTAAGAGGAAACATCATTCGCCAGAAAAACTTTTTTCTAGAATATTCCTTAGATAAACCCTAACATCTACAGTAACCTTTAGACGTTTGTCAAAAGTTGCTTTGAATGCAAAATTAGGAGAATCGTTAAATGAAGGTCAGCTTACAAAGATTTAAAAACAAGCTTGAGCTCATAAAAGTAATTCAATCTTTAGCTGCAAGCCATACTCGGTGTCAATGAAGAATATCATTACGCAGAATATATTTAAATCTTGTTATGTTATGTTTATAGCTCAACTTTCAACGGCTTAATGTATAATATGACTTCAACTTGAATTTCAATGGAAGGAAACAAGTGTATTTCCAACGACAGTGATATGTTGATTGACTTCAACTTCCCATGCTGAGAAAACGAATCAACATCAACATTTGAAAAGCCGCAAGAGACGATTAAGACATTACTAGGCCATGAATCAAAGCTGATCGTAGCTTCAAAATAGATAGAATTTCTTGTTCAGAATATTCCCTCAGTTACTTAAGCAATAAGTCGGATATTTTGGTTTGAGTTTTCTTAGCCAAGCCAACATATGGTCGCAAGCAGATAAGCTTACACTTATAAACACAACAGTATCCAGTAAGGACGTTAAACAGACACAAGAAAATCAATATATGATTGTCAGACCCCTACTAGTCAACTTTAATTCTACTTTGCTAAATTCCCACTACCAACTGTGGATATTTTTCCATCTGTCGATGATTTTCTTAAACAAAACTTTGAAATTAATTACGAAAGAAATTAATTAGTGAACATTGTGTCTAACTTGACTTCAAGAGATCGACATTTTCTTTCCTTCAACTGTGAACACTTAGAGACGGTTTAGCAGTTGACATCAATGATGTAGCTGAACCTTGATACTCATTCATAGTGACCAGTTTTAATCTACAATCTCAGTTTGACTTCTTGTGAACTGCGAGGATTTTGAACAATAACAGTTTGCATCAATGTTGTAACATAATTGATACCGAACGGAAGTGAACAGCTATGATCTTCAATTTCTAATTTTCTGACAAGGAGAGAAAAGTTAATAGCTGCTTGTCAAATCTTTTCTATTCCAAAAAAGGTCCTAAAATGGTAAAAGTAATCCACAAAGAAATTTCCTTTAAATTACATCAGTCAAAAAATATTACAGTTTTCTTCTGGTTAATTTAATTCAACAGTTGATATTTGCCCCAAAGTCAATGACATTTTCTCACTTCGTAAAATACTTTATCTAATAATGGGGATAAAATATATTTTAATTATATGGTAAATATAACGGGCTTACAACTGGACTGACAGCAAGTGAAAGTGAATGATTGTAATTTTCAATTTCTATTTCTGTTATAAGATGAATCCATAAAATAAAATACGCGAGAGTTCTCTGATTTCCAAGACTTTTACAAAGTGGAAATCTCCTGGTAATTCAGAATACTGCATGACACTCAGATTTCTCTCGTTTCATTTTCTCGTTTTATTTTAATACGACGAACAAGCTCTACAATCTTTTGCTGTTTGCGTCTTAATTGAATAAAATTGGTGTTATTGGGTGACGATATTTCGAATTTGAATATTATTGTCAATTTATGTTAAAACTTGTCTTCTTATCTTCCTGCTTAAAAATAAAATGAAGCCAAGGAGAATAAAAGTTGAATACAAAAGTGATTTTTTTGAGAAAAACAAAACAGCAAATATTTCAATACCAGATGTCATTTCAGGTACACTATTTGACAACAGACGAAAGTAACCATTCCTATCTCCGACCTCTACTTTCTCAATGTGATCCGTTGATACCTACAAAAATTATATTTACTTTCAGCTTCTTTTTAAATAGGGATACATTTTAAATCAAGATAGCTGGTTTCTAGAATATTTCAAAATCCTTATAACTCTTTGTTTCAATAAATAAATCAAAACTTAGAAACGAGAAATTTTGGAAATACCTTTTTTAGTTTATTGATGATGAATGTAAAAAAAATCAAGAAGCAAGCTAATTTAGAAAATCAGCTCTGTAAATAAATCCTGATAACAATATGCAAGTTATTTTTAAAAATCAACTTTTGGTTTCTAAACAGAACTAGTAGTAGAAATGCCTCAATATTTTTTAACCCTGAGGCTTCTGTTAAAAATTTTCTCAGTTTCAACAAGCAATACTTTCCAGATATTTCGAAACATTTATTTTGTAATTCCATTTTTTAATCAAATAGCGAAATTAGCAAGTATAAATAAATTGTTTGCTTATTGGATGCAATAAGAATAATGCACTAAAACATCCGTACTAACTAAAACATCCTTACTAAAACATCCGTACTTACTAAAACATCCGTACTTACTAAAACATCCGTAATTACTAAAACATCCGTACTAACTAAAATATCTTTACTTACTAAAACATCCGTACTTACTAAAACATACGTACTTACTAAAGCATCCGTACTTACTAAAACATCCGCAATTACTAAAAAGCTAACGTTTAGCACCAGTAATGAGATACCACTTCCTTCCTGTTAGGTATTTTTAAAATCAAATAGCGAAATTTAGAAGTTTAACTGTCTTATTTTTTTACTTAAATACCTTAAAATGAACACATCAGAACCTAATCAGTTTGAAATCAAGCTAAAGTTTAGCATCATTAATGAGGTACCTTCATCCTCTCATCTTATTTAAAAAGATCCTCAGTCTTTGTTTCCTTCAAAGGGTGCCTTGATACGGGCCAATATGAATATATCGAGATAATTTGTAATTTTTAGTCTTGGTTTTAGTTATGTAAAATACTAATTGTTACATGATTTCAGGTTAACATCAAACAATAAACAATTAGTTGTTTTCGGTAATCTTTTACCAATCATCCTTAAGCCATGATAAGTTCCTGCTTAGAAGCATGTAGAAAGTATCAGCTGAGTAAATTTCCCATTTGTATTGCGTTGTTGATATTCCATGTAATAGTATTGACATGATATCCTATCATAGTTGTATGGTTATGATTGCAGTAATAGTCAAAATATCGGATTAACTTAAAGTAAAGGAACAATGTCAAATCTAAATAAAATTCTCATATATACTTTTAGTTGAAAAGATGTACCCAGAGTGAGATATTTGATCCTGTTTATCAAACCTTAAAGCTTAAAGCATCAAAATTGTTTGTCTAGTTTACAAAAGTGATTTGTTACCATTTCCCCTCTAGTCCTGTTCCTTCTCCATAACTCACAATAGTACAATATACACCACAAGCAGATACAAAACCAATTTTTTTTTGTAAAAAACCCTTATTCCAATATGATAAGGCAAAATATTTCAGGATTGAGCACTTTTCGATAGCCTACATTTTTACTGTTCTTTTTTGGGTAAGCGGAAACAGATAGACTTTTATAGTAGTAAACATCCAGCGTAAAGTTGTCTGTGTGGAAAGTAGGGCTCCTTTAGCTGTAACTTTCGACTTTTGATCGACAAGAAAAACAGAGGGCGACAGTTAGATAAACCTAATTAAGCAATAAATCTGTTAAGATGAGGTGGGGCTTTTGAAACTCCTCCACCACCATTTCAAGAGACGCCTTTGATATCGTTAGTCTAATGACATGAGAGAGATCTTCTCAGCTCCTGGTTTTGTGTCATTGCAACATTTGATAATTAACATAAGATAAATGAACATTTGGAATATGTTGTTAGGAAGTCTGGTTATTTTACTTTCTATCTACCCTTTGCTCTTAAGGAGTTTCATAAGCAGCTACACTACAACATGGTTTCGAAATTTTGTTTGAAAAACAAAGAAAAACAAAAAACAGCGTTTTGTCGCAATGACCATCTACTTCACCAGTTGAGGCATTAGTGCAGTAATATTTTGCAACTCAACACTCTACCCAACTGCCTCACTATTTTCCAAATTCCAATAGTTATACATCGGAATTCTCATGTTGTTGTTAGAAGCCTTGTATTTTTTTTTTTTTTTTTTTCAGTTTTAACGTCATTTCCCCCCAGCAATTGGGGCCAGACGGTGCCCTTCAGAGGGACTTTGATTTGGCAGTGAGGAATTTCTTGGCCGGATGCCCTTCCTGACGCCAACCAATGGCTTTTTTTTGTTTGCAAAGTTCCAAATTCTCTTCGACAGCTCGGGGTTAGAAGCCTTGTATGATGTTTCAAAATGTTTTCGTATCATCATCATGTTACAGCGAACTCGTTAAAGAGCAGCTGCAACACTTTCACAGAGATTCCCCCAGGTTCCCCTATCCTGACGCCACCTTGTCATATCTAATATAAGCAGCTCATTTATGTCTTTCACATTGCCATAGAAACGTGTTTTACTCTCCTTTCTTTTGTAGTATACAGCTCCGAACATCTGATCTTTTGTCGCTCGCTTTCTCTCTGCTATATGTGCCTCAAAGGTAAGGGTTTTTTTGTTTTAGTTTACTAAACAAAAAGTATAGGCATTGAAAATCTCACATGTTAGTACTTATCAATAAGCTATATTGTTAGTTTTCTTTTTTTTAAGTAAATATAAACAAACAAAAAAATTGGGCTTACTCTTGTTAATCATCCAATATAAAGTTCTTCCTGTTATAAGAGGGTTACCTCCAGCTGTATCAATGCTGCCTGGAAGATTTTTCTTTGTCACTTGTTAATCAACATGGCAAAAGGCAGCATTAAATAAATCTGAAGTCGCTTAAACTTAAGGGTGTATGTGTTGCTATGAGTAAGACTGTTGATGTACAGTGTTTCCTCTTGTTAACACTCAGAGGTTCCAGCAATGACGTGAAGGGGGGTATTCTTGACTATCGTCTCCTCTCAATGACAATAAACATAAGTTACATAAAATATTTGCAATCTCTTGTTGGATGATTGGATGGTTAGTTTAATTAGTTTCATTTTCCATTCAACTTGTCTCATTACAGAGCTTTTTCAGTATTACATTTGCAAAAATGTTGGTGACATTGTTTTGATTTAAAAATTGGGTTTAAATTTCACTTTTCGGATAACTTTTGTAGTTTTAAAAAGCAGAAATTAAAAGAAAAACGACAGAGAAAACTTTAGATATGTAATCAACAGTCTTTTCATATAAAGTAGCAAAACTGGATCTTTCACTATATACAGTAAAGTATTCTAATTTACAGAAGCATGACAATTTTATTCAATTTACGTGACTTTGCACAACGGTGGCCCTGTTCTGAGCTAAATAGGCAATCTTTTAATGAGAAAATTCAAAATCTTAAGTAACAGAATGATGATTGACACATTGATTACATTTTTTCATTATCAAACACTTAATATGTACATAACGACAACTAAATAAAGGGCAAGAATTTAGATAACACCTGGTACTCTAAACAAATCTGTTGGTTAATTATCATTAATACACAAGAAAAGAAGTAAAGCACGATAACTCTGTTGTGTTTTTTTCCTTAGAAGCGTGACTATAAGTCAATTCGTATCAAAATAATCTTTCAGAGTTTCTTACAGACATGCACTTGCTAGTAATGTCTCCTAATACAATATTTTGTTGGGGTTGTTTTAATTGAGAGTCTTTACGAATTTTTAAGGTAGTATTTACGTTGAGGGATTAGGGGTGAGCTTTGAAGCAAATATTTTGTCCCTCCTACCACTACGAATATAAGCATATTTCAAAAAAGTATGGTAATGCTTGTTTCTCTAGTCCTCAGATGAATTTGGTTAGATCCTAATGGATGATATTAGACAGGTAAAGTAAAATGTTACTTAACAATTACTTAGTAAAAGCTAGTTTAATCAATGAGATTCTGCTAATATGGGAGAAAAGTGACCTGATCAGGTCGTGGTAAAGATTTGTAAATGGGATATTTCATATATACCAGGGTTTACAGCGTTGCAAGAGGAATTTTGTCATCACATCACGAAAGCTTTCAACAAAATATGCACAAGTTTGGATTAACAAAAGTACTTTTCATATCAAAATGTTATTCATACATAGTGCAATTAATTTTTTCACTCGTATTTATAAACAGTACTTTAAAAATTTTTTTATTTTTCAAGTCATCATGTTGTATGTCCTTCAAAAGAAAATAAGGAAAAATGTCACTGCTATATTTTTCACTACTAGGGTTGTGCTTTTATATCATTTACATGCGATCTCTTGATATTTTTCTAAATGTAATCTGCTAAAACCAAGTCATGTTCTTGTTAATGTTACAGACCACAGCATAATAATGACATAAAATTACAACTAATGCAAATTCTTGTAACTACGATATAGAATTGAAACTATGTCATTTGATTTTAACTATAGGACACTATTGTAACAACGACATTTAATTGAGACTAGGACATCTGACTGAACCAATGACATGGAGCAAGACTGTGACATAGAATTGCTACAATGACATAAAATTGTAACTTCAGCGCCCTTTTCCAACAAACAAGGCATAAAACCAAGTGTATGGAGCAGTAAAGGAGCTAATAGACGAAAAAAGTAGTAAAACCAAGAGAAACTAATTCATCTTAAACTTGACATTCATGTTTTATGATGTAGGGAGGGATGTCCACTCAGGAGCAAAGAAGTTTTACAATCTAGTTAAATTTCATATAATATAAGTATTTATTGCCAAGCGGTTGAAATCGGCAATTTGTTCCATCCCTGCTTGACCACGACCAGCACATAAACAGGTATTAAGTTACTTTTCAAAATTGCAATCGTTGGAAAACTACTGCTTTAAACAAGAAAAAAAAGGAAGTATAAATGGTGTCACTCTTAAATATCAATTTTGCTAATTAAAAAAATGCAATCCCTTAGAGAATGACGTCATGGAAAACAAAAGATAAATTTGGATGAAATGAATTTACTGTTTTCTGAGAAATATGGAATCTGACGTATAGGTAACGCCCACTGTTTGTGCTGATTCTGGTTATATGCAGACAAAATGTACTAAATCTTCATTTTCAAAGCAATCCTAGCTCTCTATCACTACCTACAATGACAACAGTTCCACTTGTTCAAAGAACAGGAGACACTTTTGCCTCGGTCAGTTTGTTATTTTCTAACATGATGTCTAAATCATCAAAGCCTATGTTCTCTTAGTCTTTCCATCATGGCCATATTTTTTGTGTTTTACAAAGGTCTTTTTTCTAAGACATCAATTCGGTCGTTTGGTAATTTTTACCACTTGTATTTTTATTTCGTTAAATATATCCTCTTACTTTTATACAAAAATACCTGCCTGGAGCCAGCTCCTCTTTGTATGTACAAGAGACGCGATGAATATTAATACCTTTCTTTCGTCTCTTGTGCAAACGAATTGAGTCGTCTCTTGTGAAGTTTAGTTTCGCTAAATGATAAGAAAAGATCCTTGCGACAGATTATGTAATGCAAGCGTTAACCGTATCCTACAAAACTGTAGTCTATTTTGTCTAATATGCAACTGAAGCAGTACTTCAAAACAAAATCTGTTAATCAGGACTCAACTAAATCTACTTGACGTTTAACACAGAATGAAGAATGTAATATTATAACCGGACACCATTACGGATGTTTCAAAATCGCAACTGCGGTGAAGAATAACAAAAAGGTAAATCGGAAATTTACTTCCATCAATCGAACTAATAACAGGGTCGACAAAGGAAACTATCTTTGCAGGAGATAATAGTAACTCTATTCAATGTTTAAATATCAAACCAGCTGTTTGAAAAGACAGTCCAATTTTCAACAGCTCGCTGTCTTTCGGAGTGATTCAGGTCCTGAAATACATAGTTTAGGGAAACTATATTTCACTATAAGAACATTAATTATTCTAAATGACTGATAAATGGCTACAATGAAACACTTATAACAAGCTCAAAATGTACTGTTTCAAGTAAAGTGTGGCTTAATATATTTTCCGGAGATTAACAATAACACTGTTGGTAGAGATGATAGGCATTCTGAAGAAAAAGTTTGCGAGAGAATCAATTATTTTTTTGAAGTTCCTCTTTGACTTGTCTTCGATTATAATTTGTTTTTAAAAGTAATACCAAATATAAAGGAACATGATTCTTTTGACACAAACACATCAATGGAAAGCTAATTGTGCAAATGACCAAAAGAGAAGGAATGTGAGTAGCATTATCTTTTCATAGCTAAAAAAGGAGAAAATATGGTAACATGAAATCAAAACAGAAGTTTGGATTTCAAATAAACATGACCATCACAGTAATTAATTTAGTAGTACCCAGTAGATACTTTAGTTTCATTCATTACGAGATATCTTCAATGTTTCCATTTTCACAGATCTAAAATTTGGCAATTTTCAATTTAGAATCGTCGCCAAAATCACTTCAGCCATTAAACACAATGTTATAATATTTTTGTTACTGACTATCCCTTTCACTAAAAAAATTACTTTCTAATTTGAAGCCAGAGGATACAATAGACTAGCCCTTTTGAAAGTGATTTAATCAGTAGCTTCATGATTTATTGTCAACCGACGACCACACCAAGTCCCTAACAAAAGCAACTAGTATATCTTTTTTTCTGATTTTGCACCATAAATTTTAAAAAATTGCATTTTTCACCGTAAATACAGCCCAATGTTTAATAATAATCCTCAACTGAAAATGATCTTTCTGAATTTTATCATTCAGAGAAAACGAAACCTTTAACGATGTATTGATAAAAGCTGACATTTACTATTCTCCGCCAGCTAAATCTGGAAAACACTTAGTATGTCAACATCTATCTTACCATACACGTAAGGTCATTAGTGGCACAGATAAAATTTTCAACGACATTACTGGGAGATTATGTTTTACCTAAGGAGGAATTGTTCTTCATCCAACATAATTTATGCTATTAAGTGCATGAAGCACAGACTGATTTATATAGGATACAGTACCCCTTAGTTAAATCAAAGAATGAACTGTCGAAGATCCGACATTAGAAATGGGAACATTACGTGTGAGTTCGTACAATACTTCAAAAATGGAAAAGATAATACTTTTTAGAAATATTCCAAGGTACATGAATTGGAAATGAACACAAAAGGTGCTTTTGCTGCTTTTGAGCATGCAGAGGATAAGTGGACTTTCTTCTAGTTTCCCTTAAGCACCCAACTCATTCTTGAGTGATTATGTGCACGTTTATTTATCTTTGTTTTAAACGTTCCAATAGCATCAATTTTTAAACTGTGTTTTGTTTTCAAATTTAATGTTTTGTAGTTTAAAGGTTGTCATTACTCGTTAAAAGAAGTGGCAAGTGGCAACAGAATATTTAAATGACAAACTAATTAATATTCCGATTGTTTTCTTTGGTGTTTCCTTATTATGTATATATAATGCATATTATGTACACACATATATAAGTAATGAAAAAGGGATATACCTCACATACTTAATAGAAGAATTACTTATTTACTTAATGAAGAAAGTAGGTATTTGGTGTTTGCCTGTCTTCTGCACAAGCTTCTTTATTTCATTTCAGCCTTCACTACCTTAACCGTACATAGGCCCCATACATATTCTTTTCGTGAATTATATTTATACTAGCCTTCCGCCAACACACATTAATACATACAAACCTATCCCATTTTTCATAATTCCTTTCTTTTAGTCGTTGTGTTCAGTGCTTTTTGATAATGTTTTTCCTTCCATTTTATTGGTTAATGTGTGTTGCTAGTCTGGTTACCAGATCCTTTCTCAATATTACCTTTATTGTGATCTGTTGAAAATGAAAAAAAGTCATTTTTGTTGAAAATTCATATTCTGTCTGTTGTTGTAACAACGTTCGAAAAATATCCATTGAGATCATTCAAATCTCACTGTTTTTAACTTTTCAGGGAAAATCTTTCGATCAATCTAAGTCTGAAACTAACATGATAAAAAGATAGCATGGCGGTGAAAAAGCATGCTTTGCAATAAAGTTTACACCAATTTCAAATTTGTTCATACTGTTCTTCAGAGAGATGACTAAAGAGCAATATTAACAATTTTCTTCTATCTCAGCAAGTGTTATGCTAGTGAAAGGTATAAGGACTGTCTATCAATGAGAAGCAGTGCTTTCTGTAATATGACTCAAAATATATTAAGGTGATCATCCATGATAATGTTCTTTGTTGTCAATAGATAATCAGTTAAAGATTACACTTCCAGTGATGTTTATCTGGTTTATCGATTTCTGTTCTATTACTTTAAATATTCCGTTGCTCCTCCATGGTAACTGGGGAAAAATTCTACAATAGAATCTCTAGAAAGTGACCAGCATTCTTGGGGTAGTACCATTTTTGTCAAATTTCGATGAATATTTGGAAATGTGGTAGTGTAAGCACCAGCAAAAACCTATGTTACAGTTAAGTAAAATACATGTGACTAAATACTAGTAATACTAGTAAACCAGAAAGTTTTTGTAATCAGTTTCAAAATGCTTGACAATCCCAGACTTCTTTTGGTACAATCTGCCCCACTGTTTTTCAACAGCAACAAACTGTATTAATACAAATATATGTAATTTTTACTTCAGTACCAATGGTATTAGTGCTATTAAAAAAATGAGGCTGTCCTTTACCCATTCTATCTTTTCAGTATTTTCCCTACTCAGACAACCACTTAAACTTTTAAAAACACAAGCTATTTTATTTGTATTGTCTATGTCTCCTCTCCTATTGATAATTCCTTTCATATTTCAGTTCAGAGATTGACAGCACCTTTCAGGTACACTCCCTCTCCAAAAACTCATACTTTATGATAGCTTCGTCCTTTTCCAGCCAACTGCTTCACAAGCTACCAGTGTTTAGGTAAAAGATTTTATCACCTTTAGGAAATTATTTCTGAATTATTGAACAATTATATACAAAGGTAATACGAGGATCCTTTCTGCTACAGTTCACCCCTTGCAACTGGTGGCGATAAAACAGCATCTGAAGTATTTGCAACAACTAAGCAAGACAAAAATAAAAAACTTCCCAAAATAATTAAGCAAAAGGATAGACTTTTTTCACCAACTGCCACTTCCATTTTATTCCATAACCTGAATTTTATGATCTGGCAGGAATAACTGTATATAGGATAAAAATATAAAAGGTTAAAACACACTGCCAAAAATCAAATTGACGTCCCAGGTTTTACATATCAATTAGGGTTGTTGTTTTTCATTTTAGAGAAAAAGTTATGTAAATTTGATGTATATGCTTTATAGCACATGGAAATGAAGATTTAAGCTGCAAGTATACCCGAATTGATGAAGATTATTACTGTCACAGCTGCAATTGTAGTATTGTTTGTAGTCATTGATTTCCACACTTGGTGAATTATGGGTAGATTTTCAAAAAATATATTTTATATTTTGCAGTCAGAATCAATTGTAGTTGAATGGTCTGTTATAATTTTAAACACTTTTAGCTTATGTTAGTGGTTTTTCTGAATAAATTTACTACTTTGTATCCGTTTTATCTGGCATATCAAAAAATTTACCCCCTCTCCAAATTTTGTAAAAGTTTAACAAACTAATATTATCTTGTTGAATTTCTCTTCTATCTTAAATCATTCTATCTCTCTTAGCTTGTTCTTATACTTATTTCTCTGGTTATATATAGTGTTTTTTAAGAAAAAATACACGTGTGCTGTATTCCATGCTGTTGCCAACTGTGCAGGATGCGCACCATTAAGTGCTTTAATAAAATCTATGAAACACACATATAGTGAGATGTTTGAGAATTTTGTATTTTTTTCGTTATACCTCAGAAATCGAAATTTGGTCTCTTTGTTTGTTCTTAACAACACCTGCTTCTTTTCCACTTACCTCATGCGAATATTTTTGTCTTATCCTTTTAATGTTATCCTCAGATTTCGTTTACTAACCTTTACAATGGAGGCAAATGTCTCGTGTTTGAATGCTTTTTTGTCTCCATTAAAAGTAAGAAAAGCAAAGATTTCCTGCAACTATTTGGTGATTATTGTCCTCTCCCCCTGCCTTTTTCTTATTTTTATGATAAATCAAATTCGTCTCCTTAACTTTCCTTTCAGATTTCTACTTGAATTTTTACTATTCATGGTGACTTGCTATTCATAAGCTTGTCTATTGCGTACGATAATTTTAGTCCTGGTAGCCCTAACCACGATTGGTTCTTATCCTGCTGCTTACATATACAAATCAATACCCTGTCAACTATTTTTAATATCATGATTGTATATTAGTGATCGTTTTTTATTTTATTTTCATTTTTCACTACAAAGCACTTTTTAGAGTTAATATCTTGTTGTATCGTTACCTATTTGTCTTAGACATTTAATTTTTCTCCATATTCTCGGCATTTGGCTAGGTCCAATTTGTAACCAACACATGCGAGGGGGAGTTCAAGTGGGAAAGCTTGGAGACAAACTGAGAAACCGAGATAACATAACCGCCCACATAACCAGCAAAGAAACAGATTACATTGTGAAAAGAATACTAATGATGGAAATACCAGGGAGAAGGAAATTAGGAAGACCTAATAGAAGGTTCTATAGGCACTACAGGAGGGTATGGAAGCTGCTGGAGAACAAAGGGACGATTGTATTGAGAGAGCGAGTTGGAAGGGACCTTTCCGCAGTAGCGACTGCTCAAAGGAAGCAGCTGAAAGACAAAGAAGAAAAAGAAGATCTTAACATTTCTTTTCTATTCCATATACTGGAGTATGTATTTACGTATCTATGCAGGTTTTGTCCTTTTCCTTTCATAAATAGCCTCCTAACTCTATTCCGCTCTAGTCTGTTCTAAGCGCATTTAGTGTTTCTTTTAATGATTTGTGCCAGTTAAGAAGTAAAAGAAGTGTTTTCTTGATTTTAACTTTCTAAAATTTGTACAAAATGTTACTTGAATCCTTTGCTTGGGAAAGAAAGAACCTAAAAAAGGAGAATCAGCAAAGGTTTTTGCAATTGAAAATAATTTTTTGCGAACCTTACCAAGTCAACATGTACACCTAGAAGAAAATATCAGAAATAAAGGATAACATGTCAAGTATTTTTAGAAGAAAGGGCCTGATTTTTAGTTATTTGTAAAGGGACTGGGAGTAGAGGTTTGTTTTCAAAGTTTTCAAAGGCGACTTTCCAAATACATTTCTTCGCAGACGACCGTCAATAAGAATGATAGATATGATTTCTAAATGATGCCAGCATGCCAGTTGTCCTTCTGGATAGACAAGTTAAAGTGTGTGTGTGTGTGTGTGTGTGTGTGTGTGTGTGTGAGTAAGAGAGAAAGAGAGAGAAGCAAACAGACAGACAGACAAACAGAGAGACAAACAGACAGACAGAGATAGAAAGAAACATAGACAGAAGAACAGAGACAGAGAGACAGTAAGAGACAGAGAGAGAGAGAGAGAGAGAGAGAGAGAGAGAGGAGGGGAGAGAGAAAAAAGGAGAGAGATCGATCGATCGATCGATCGATGGATAGATAGATAAATAGATAGATAGATAGATAGATAGATAGATGGGTGGATAGATAGATAGATAGACAAAGAGAGAAAGACAGACAGACAGACAAATGGAAGAGTTTTGTGGACGAGAATGTAATAATGGTCTTTTTTATTTTCCTTGGTTTCATATTTCGGTTGAATTTTATCTACTGTTCTATAACCTTCCAACGTGTAGATCCTGTTCCATTACCTTAAACGTAATATTTAAAGCTACTGCCTTTTATATTCTGGGAATTTTATCCTAAACAGGCGTCACTTAATATCAAATACCTCCTGGCAAGAAAGGCTAATTAATGAATGCAGTGGATTTGAATTTTAGGTTGCAGAAGTTCTATTTTATTACTTACTTTTGAGTTAAAAACATTGTAATTAAAATATCTTTTTCTTGAGAAAGTGGCAAAAGGATAACAGAACAGAAATGAGTAAAACAAGTAAACTATTCTTTCAGTCAATATTGCTTCGTCTTGACTAAGACAAAACTTTCAATCACATAGTTATGATGAGACTTACCAAGAGTTATATCAAATGCTTCCAATGTTATAGATGTAGGAGCTTTATCATGTCATGAGTCGTAAGCTTTTTCCGACCCACGTTTCGAGAGATACTTCTCCCATCGTTAGGCTGGGAGAAGTATCTCTCGAAACGTAGCTCGGAAAAAGCTTACGACTCATGACATGATAAAGCTCTCACATCTATGGCTTCCTCTGAGTCCATAAAGTTCAGAATTTTCAAGATTATTAGGCTTCCAATGTTGTTAGTATAAATTATCAACAATGAAATAATTTCTTAAGTGAAAAAGAGAGAACTTAATAGTGATATTCAATATTCTTCATTTTATGCGCAGTAGACCGTACCTTAAGATCAGAAACTATTATGTATAGTCATTTAACGAGCAATTTTCGAACTTACATCAATTAAATTAGTACATATGCGTTAAATTTGTCGACAGAATAATGACTTTAAAGGTTTGTTATTTCTGTTTCATTCTGGTTTTTTATTCAGATTTCCATGTGTAAGATCTTTTATTGAATTCGTATTTCTTTATTGCTGATTCTCAGTGAATAATTAAGTTACATTCCGGCTTTCATTCTGATTAATTGAGTTGGACATTAAATTTATGCGCCTATATTACGTACGTGCTCTAATTTCTGATCGTACGATACTTTAACAAAAACCCGGAAATGAATGTTGTTCATGGTTCTCAGGGGTTTTTTTGTTGTTTTTTCAGTTTTCTTTGTCGAAAAGAAAATCATGAAAAAGTGAGGGGGATGGGTACTTGTTGAGTTGAAAAAGTGTTTATTCGAGAAGGACGCTTTACCAAACAAATACTGTTACCTTAACCTGCCGACTTTATTTTTCATCTCTTCGTACTTGAAATAAATCCCCGTCTTCAGTTATAGCACATAAAATGGTACATAAATTTACATATAATGGTGTCATTTTTTGCGAATATTTTTAACTCTTTATATCCAATTATATCAAATATCATTTCCTTTCCATTTTGTATTATTAACGTGAATAGCGCTTTCTTAGCATATTCAATATTTATTTTGTTTCAAGGCTTTTTCCGTTAGTTTATAGGGTCAAATGGTGCTCTCTTTAAAAGGGTTTTATTTGAAATTCCTCATTGCTCAAAAAAATTATCTCTTAAAGGAGTACTTTCAGCTCAAGAACTATGAAAACGGATAATAAACACTGGAGCAAACAATATTCATTTTGATAATGTTTATGGTGGAATAATGTGAAATGAATAATTTGTTTAAAAATAACATGAAACCGGTCACCACTTGTTAAAAGAAATAATTAACACCCTACCCCACCCACCAAACACCCCATATTTACAGGGAACCATGATTACTGAGTGTTAAGATAGAATTCACGACTCTTTGTTTTGCTATGAACTCTGAATTTTATTACTATTTTAACCCTTAACTTAACTTTATTACACTCGTTTAGAGCCTGATCTGAATATAAGAGCTTTTCCTCTTTAAGTTAACCCCAAAGGAAATCCCTCTCTTATTTGAATACATCACTGAATAAAATACAACACAATCCATTAAAATTTATAGAGAAATATACCAATTAATCATGCTTGTATATCAACAAAGTGAGGGAACATTGGGAAAAGGTGCCATTTGAATTTCAACAACAGACAAGTAATTTGCCAATTTTGCAATTAGTTATCTAGTTTTGGATGGATTTATTATTTTAATATTAAACCTTGGAGATTGTGTTAATTGGATTTCACTAATCAAGATATCAACAAACTCTCACTGAAAATAACTGGAATCTAAAAACTTTCTCTGTATCTTCTAGTTTATCCCCCTTGATACATTTGATCTTCATATTTACCCTGTTAATACTCTATCAAGAAAATCAAATCAGTTTAAACAAACAAATTATTCTCATTAGTGTTCAAGTGAAAATAGTACGAGGAGATGACATTTGGCGTTGCAATAGCCTATGCAGAATTATTTGAGAAAATCTAACGGCTTTCACTAGGATAAACAACAGTATTATCTTTGGAGTTCCAGTCCACGCTCTGCTGAAACAAAGCTCTGTTCATGGAACTCTTGTAATACTTAATCGTTTTACAAATATCTGAAATGGTTTTTGCTAAATTTCGATGAAGATAGAACCAGTTTCGTTGCCTAACAAAGTGGACATTATAAGCGGTAACATTACGTTGAAGTGATTTTTATTGAAAGCGATGATTCAATCTAATCATCCCCAACAATGTGATTTAGAACCTTTCGACAAGATTATAGTCAGAATAGCTACAAGAAGGTAGATGGGTGTCAGGCAATCGATGGGAAGATGAAAACCTATTAACTCCCATTGATTAATCATTCACGAGTTCCATCGTCATAATTTCTTAACTTTCCTTCTTAGTTTAATTACTTTGGTTTCTTTCAGAGACATCATTTGAAACAAACAATCAGGCAGGCTTTATTTTCTTACACCTGCATATCATCAAGAACATCATTAAATATTTCATCACGAAATGAGTGAATGATAGAAAAATAATTCTTCGATTGCAATACTCGAATTGTTCTTAAACAACGCGTCCTAATTCAAATAATTCCTTCAGTACATATCCATCGATTTCTTTCAATAGAATCTAAGATCATTTCCTATAGCTAAACAATTTGTTTGTAGACAGCGTAAAGAGGTATCTTAAAGTGGGCCTGTTTGCGAAGATATAAATAGTTGTATTCTAAAAGGCTTTATTAAAATTAGATGGAAAAGAACCAATTTTATGACTTCAAAGTACAATCAATAAAGTCTAGGGTGCTTCAAATAAAGAAATCACAACTAACAGAATTTCTGATACTCAACAGACTGATTAAATGAATAAAAAGTTCTATTTTCATTCAGTGTCAGATTCTAAATAAAAACTAATACAATGAGTAGTAGTTATAATCTAAGTTTTTGTTAAACGATTCGATTTGTTATTCAAAAACGATAAGACTTAACTAAACAAATACTCATGCCTCGGTGTTTCTTACTATTTTGCTCGATCAAGTTATGATGCGAAGTAGCCTTAACAAGCAAACAAGGACTCCTGTTTCTTACATAGGTAGCTTTTCCCACCTCCTTTGGCTCACCTGGCCAATTCAAAAAAACCCTTAACTTTCCTTCGTCGGATTAAAAAGAATAAAAAGGAATCAAAAGAGAATCATTAAGCCATCGTTATATCACAGGTGGCTGGCCGAGGAGCATGGTAAATTCTTGTCCCAATTCTATAATTTTTTAAGACTGAGCAATATGTGAATTTGTTGTTGGAGGACACAGTCTTACCATCTGCCCTTTGATAAACCTTGATCAGGATTGAGAGAACTGTTTCAAGGATTGAAGCAGAAGACAACCATCTGATGTTTTTATTTATTTCTTAACTTATTTTACCTCGAGCTAGGTCAACTAGATTTTTTGTGCAATGGAAATTGTTTTTGATGTAATTGGTATAAAGATCAATCTACAGTAAAGGAATGTCATTGATATCATTTCCACAATATAAAAAAAATTATTGAGAGTTCTCATTTATCATCATGCGCAATTGCTGATCAGAATGAACTTTCTGTAGGTGGGGTGGGTGGGTTAGGTCGGTTGAGCCCTAGAGAGCGCGCATATTCAAGGCGTTTTCTCAATATTACCTACATCTATGCCAATTTATAATAATTTGGGGGGCTATTTTGTAGGGAAAAGAATTCAATTTTGTATAACTAGAATTAATAGAAACTTTTAAAACACTTTGGAGGTCAAATAAACGTGTACTGTCCATACTACGGTTTCGTTTACTTGGAGCCTAATTTAATTAAAAATAAAGCATGTCAATACAGTGAGTAATGGTCTAAGAAGTAGAGATGTAAAAATAGTCAACATGTAGGGTTATATAAAAGTAACAATAAGAAAAGAAATCATAATCAGTGCTATTTGACATCATGATCACATAGAGACCCAGATCTCTTGTCTTATGCCTTATTCGATTGAGTCACAAAGACATAAAGTAAACATTGGAACTATAAAGATGAAGCACTTAAAGTATTAAATCATGAAGTAATCATAGAATTGCGATCTCTTTTCCTTCCATAAAAAAAATCAATTTTTGTTTTTTTTGTTATTATTTTGTCAAAAATGAAGCCTTAACATCTGGCTGTTTGGAGTTTACTCCTAATACTACATATATATATATATTGAAATCGCACAAATGATACAAAAACACCCTCGCCATCTCATCACAGAAACACATTATTACTCCCATTTATCACTGCCTCCATATAGAAACTGAAGAACAATCAATTTTCTTTCGAGGTGCGATATCTGAGTCATTAGTTATTTCTTTTAAAATTTTTCTCCGTAAACTCTTTTGCCATCCATAGTAGCTTCTTTGCAACAGCAATTCGCTCTAAGCACAATAACAGGCAAAATATAACTCCCTTCAAAATTGTGCCCTCTTCCCAATTCCTGCCATAAAATAACTTTTTTTTCAATTTATTTGAAATATACTTGCACATGGTAATAGGTTTAATTTATACAAATACTGCAATTAAAGAAGATGCTATGTAAAATGGTATAAACAGAGATGGAATTAAACCTATGAAAATCTATACAAGGAGGGACAGAATTCCCTTTTTCATAGCCATGACAATAATAGTCTAGTAAAGAAATGGGTCATCTACATCAGCTGCTAACCAAAGCACAATGGCTGATGGTGGCAGAGGTGCTAACACTGATCATGCTAATAACCAATATAGGCCATCGCTATAACTTTTTATATTTTTATTATTATTATTATCGTTATTATTATTGCTATTGTTGTTCTTGTTTTATCAATTTTATTGTGCGAATGAAAGCACAAACTTGCTCAGAATAAAATTACTTCTCTCGTATCCCATTTTACGACCTTAAATTTTTGCTCTTTGTTTTCTCTACCCAAAATGTCGAAATAAACGTAATAATTTTGAAAGAAGAAAAATGAGTTTAGGCCCAGCTAGTCGCACTTCAACTCCCGAAGAAACAAAAAATAGCACTGTCCAGACCAAATGAAATAATCCAAAATGTAATAAGTAAAAAGTAATCAACATCCATTTAAGCATACTTTACAATAAGCGATACCTCCCCCCATCAAAAAAAAAAAATAAATTGCTTTATTGTGTAACTGATACAAGAATTTTGAATATGAAAAGACTGTTCTGTTTATTTTGGAATACGCGTCACTTTCGATGAATTGCCCGTGAGTTACGTCCCTTTCTTGAGTGATTTCCATTTTGAATTCAAATACCAGGGGTTAATAAAAAAAAGGTAACCCAATTTTCTTGCCTTTTACTAAAGTGTACCCTCACTTTTAAGCTGGGTCCAAAAGTGGATCTTTATTTGCAACAATAATACAATATTGTACTTCCATACATTCCTGGTGAACATTCCCCTCCTCAATATTCAATCTTTGAAAGACCCATATACAAGAAAGCTTATTTTTTGTGGTAGTGTAATAACATTTGAACCTTTTCTGAGCTACGTCTCGAGACACGATAAAGCTCTTATATCTATGGCTTCCTCTGAGTCCATATAGTTTAGAATTTTCAAGGTTGTTAAAGAAATATTTGAACTGTTGATAGAAAGGCTTCAATATACGAAGAAAAAGTTTTATCTAGAGAATTTAACGCTATATACTTAGCTGAAATTCCTTATCTTGTTACAAATAAAATAGTATTAGAAAAACCCAGGCGGAGAATATAGGTAACAGTATGACAAGGCAAACAAACACAATTATTTGAGCATATTATTTGACAAGAATGCCTGAAGAAATTGAGGGTTAAAGTGACCAGGTGATTAATTAAGATGACTAAAAAAATCTTTAAATGAGAAAAAATGGCTGTGCCTATAAATAAAAAATCTGTGTCAAGTGATCAGTGCTAGTACTGTAATTTACTATCTGCCTTCCACTCTCATTTTGGGGAAACCTTTTCTGTCTGCGTTACAGTGAATCTTTAAAAATTTAGATAAATATTGTTCCCTGCTTTACTACTTCATAGCATGGTGTAATCGCTCACATTTATTTGTACAGTCAGCTGTACTACATTGTACGTATGTTTCTGCTAACTATAATAAGTACTGGAATTCTCCACTGCATATGTAATATTTACATGTTAAATTATATTATTTATAATACTATCTGCTCATTCACAAAACTATGAAATACAATGGCGACGTTACTTTCTTTAAAATCATATTATAATGTTGCTTTTTTGTCTTAAACACTACTAGACTTTAACAATACTATGGCTAACTTCTATCGACAAGTTGACGGAAAGCCTACAGTAATCGATTCTTTATTCCATCCACCAAAATTATGAAACCTTATATTTTTATCCCCTCATTACATTCGTCATCATAGCCTCTCTTACAAACTAAGTTTCTTTTCTTGTATTCTTATTCGCTTTACATTATAATTATTATTTGCTTCCTTTTTTTCTTAGCGTCCTTTATTCCTCTTTTCAATCATTTCAATTATTTTCATAACTTTTCTGAATCTTTATCATTAGTTTAATAACAGAAATGTAAAGATGCAAAGTGTAAAATTTAATAACTAAATACAACAAAAGTCGTCGAAATACTAAAAGTTGGGCATATTCCAACCTAAACAAACCAGTAGGTGAAGGTGAATTAATATAATTATTTAAAATTATTTAACTCTATTTTCTTGACTTTAACTAGAAGCAAAGAAATCCTTACCAAGTAGAAAATATAACGAATGAGTACGATCTTACTTTTCAGTATTTTTCCTAGTTATTTGTGTATTATCGTGTTTTTGTTTACTTTAATAGATCACATCCTTGTAAATGATCTTATCAAAGTGAATTTATTCTAGTTTTGTATAACGATTTAAGAAAATATCAATAATTATTCTGTATCGTTTAATGGGTAATAATTAAACTTAACATTGTTTTATTTCAGGGACACACCTGACATTTTTGTATGCTTTCTATCCATGAATGAAGGTTTCCACTGTTTGACCATAAACAGAACAAATTCAAAGAGTCTTGACTTTAACAAATCAACACTTAACATTGTTGATATTCATAAGCTAAAGCCAATAATCTTATATTTCAATGAATTGTTCCACATTTTAAAAATGATTAAAATTTCCTAATGATATTGATGTCATATGGAAACACTATCTTTCACTCCAAATCGGTCTTATAGCATATTTGACTGGCTTTAATCAAAACGTGAAGAGAGAAACTGGCTCCTAAGTCTAAGCATGTAAAGAGCAATGACCACACACCTGTTAAGGGTCACCTACCAAAGCCTTAGTTTCTTTATGTGTGGTTAAGATATCTGCCTTGATCAGCTATACAACGGTCACGCCTCCTATTTAGCATAAACCTCGATTGGTATGAAAATGCATAGAACCGGGACATCATTATCAGATTTCAAATCAATAATCAAGGTAAGATAATGTATTGTATATATCATTATTAAAATGCTATTGTGTCTCGCCTTGACTTTTCAAGAGATCAATTTCAGTTTTCTTGAACACTGGGGACTAGTAAGAGGTGGTGCTCGCACTATAAGTAGTAGAGAGGTTACCTTTTACGAAAGTTGATTAAACTGACAACAACGGAGCTTGAAGACATATGGTAGAAAAATATATTTTTTTAAAGCATACGTCATTTGAGACTGCCAAAAGGCGCACGCTAATCTGTCTGAAGAAAAACTGAATTTGAAGTGGATATAAACACAACCGTGGAGAAGAAAAAGATTACAGGAAAGATTCTTCGTATCAAAGAATAACCCTCCTGTAGCAGCTGCCAAGTACCATCATGAGTTTAGTTGTGACATCCGAAGCAAATGAAGTGATTGCTTCAAATGATAAAAAGAGGTCACCAAAATGTGCCCGATGTCGAAATCATGGATACGAATCAACTTTAAAGGGACATAAAGGTTTCTGTAGATGGCGAGACTGTATGTGTGCAAAGTGCTTGCTGATAGTCGAGCGACAGCGTGTACTTGCAGCTCAGGTAGCATTAAGAAGACAACAAATGCAGGAACAGAAAGTACGTGAAGGCCCTCTGCCAAGGGGAGATGGATTCCAAGTAGCCAGATCATCGCCTGCACTGTCTTCACCTGGTGCGGAAATAGAGATGAAAAGTCCTGCACGTAAGTCTTCATATGGACATTTTATTTTATTTAAATATAATTCACATTTTAAAGTCATTTTTTCATATTGAAATATAGATAATATCCTATCTGCCTTTTTCCATTAAACCAATTTTTTTGTCAGTTGAGAGCTTGAAATGAGCAACGACAGGTAAATATGTAGTTTAAAACATTACTACAATGTTTATCTCTGCAAGAAAACTTGATTCTTCTTTCTATATAATCAACTTTTTAGTCCTTATATATCTGGGAGATGCAAAGGAAAATAAACATCAATTTCACTCCAATTTTACGGATTCAACAAACGTATTTTATGTTAAACAAATGATCTACATACATATAGTGATATACGTAGTCACTTACGTGTATATATATATTATCACTGGAATGTCGGTTGGAATAGAATGAAGATGTTCCCTTCTCTTAACGATATACAAATAAATTAGTGGATCTCGTAAAGATAATATTGATATATTTTTAAATGATAATATTTTTTTGTATTTTACTTCATGAATCTTGTTAAAAATTATCTCTGTTAGTTCTATCAACATCATGACTCTACTATGGGAAATAAAAATCTGTGGGAAATAAAAAACTAGTGGTAGGAGTTAAAAAATAGATAGGAATTTCAAGATACAGCGTGAAATGAAATTTATGCTATCATTTGTATGCTTTCTTACACATTGTGTATCAGTAGAAATGTCTACTATACTTTTTGTTTTAAAGTTTGATTTCACAATAAGGTAATTATACCAATACGGTGTCCTTATCTTGAACTATAAAATTGCTTGCTGGCTTCAAAACATATCGGTGCATTTTTAAAATCTATTAAATAGAACGTACTTGAGATTGCCAAAAAGAAATATTGACGTTATTAACTTTGACTTTCATATGTAAATCATGAATTCTATATTGTAATAGGTACCATTTAAAAGAAGATTCAATCTTGTATCTTCTTTTCTATAGTCTGAAAGTACTTTACTTGGCTTTAGTACTAAAACCTTAGATGTCAAAAATCATACTTACCACAGAAAACATAAAAAAACGCATTTCAAATTTCACCGAAGGTTTTTCTATGTTTTAAAATATTGAAATTTTTTTATCTCTTATTTTTTAATCGAGACATCAAGAACTGACTATTAAATTTAGAATACTTACCTCTGATCTAAGATAATAGTTGACCCCATTTCAATTACATTTTTTGCATCATATTTTATCCAATACTGCATGCGCATGGTTTTTAAAGTTTTAATTAGTTTTATTATTGTCTGTCTATTTTTGGTATGACAACTAAATAGACATGAAAGAATAGAACACACAAAGTAGATTTCACTTTTTTAGAAAAATTGGCATACAAAGTTACTTTCCAATATAACTTCATGAATTTTTTTGTTCATCAAGGAAGGTAGAGTGATTTATCTAGGTAATTATCTTTGTTCGAATTTTTTTCTATAGTCATCCCATATTTGCATTAGGGAAAATGAAAAATGCTATTCCTATCGATGTTTCAAATTGATAGTGTTATTCTATAAGCACAAGACACTCATTCATGCCTTATTGTCACCTGAATTTCCAATTATGTTAGGGCTATCCGTTTCTGCGTTGCTTGTTATCGGATCTTACAACTGCAATTTTTCACACGTGTTTTCAATTTCAAAACTCCATACCTGTTAGATACCTGCTGTCACTACCTCTAACTTTGAAAAAGTGAGCAAATATCTGTCCTTGCTTTTTCATTCTTTTATTCTTTTGTACTTCAAATTCTTAAAGTCATTACATTTACAACCTATGTCTTGGTCACGTATTTCATGACTGTATGATCTTTCATATGACCAGTAATACCTATCCTATCACACCACTAATACAACTCCTTTGAACTATTACGCAAGAATTTCAGGGCTAGAATACCATGTCGGAGAGCAATCAATACCATTTTTTCTTTCAGTATTACTAAACAATGTAATCATTAAACGTCAAATGGCACGTCATGAAGTGAGGCAATTTTTTCAATATTTTATATTACCTTTACTTTAACAAAGTGTGCAATTATTTACTGCTAGCCAAGACAACAATAATTTACAAATAAATAAACTCCTCAAATTAAATATCACAATTGAAAAACACGACAAATTTACTCATTAAATGTGTTCCAATACATCAACAAGGCTATCGCACTGGGTTTTTTTAAAGTAAAGTTGACTTGAGTACCTACAAAATGACTTTAGTGTGACTGACACACATGGGTCTTGTTGTTTGTTATTGAAGTTTAGTTCAGTGTTTTAAAGTCAAAGTCAAACTTACCTGTTGGCCTTTTTTGTTGTCTTTATTTCAAAGTTCCATACACTTAGTGATGGCTTGCTTTGAATGGTTTTTAACCAAAAAAAAAAAGGAAAAAAGCAAAAACAAAAAATTATTGCAGCAGGCTGGCCTTCACTTATTGTCTATTTCGCTAGTATTTCCTTTCTTGATAAAGCAGGTTTAATGCAATTGCTTATATTTCGATGCTTATGTATAGATAGCATACGGCATGTGCTTTAAATTTGAAGATAGTTTGGATAACTAAATGTAGTAAGTTATATTAGAAAACCGGCATTAAAAAAAGTCTTTGGTGGATTTTTTTTCATTTCTTAATATCATCAGTCCATATGAGTTAAAATCCTACACCATCTTAGCAAATGTACTTGCTAGAATAGTGAATAAACTTTTTAAAAAGTATAAATGATACAGATTACTTACTGAAATTACGAAACATGGAGTATTCAACTTTTCCCTCCTTCATCGCTGGCTTTACTTCTGTTGTTGGGTTTGGGGCGTCACTTGGTAATTTCTCAATGACTAACTGCTTTCTAAATCAAAACGTGGAAGAACCTAACTTCATTATGTTTTGTGCCCCAACCAACTTGTATTCTCAAAATAGTCGACTCCTTTTGTCACAGTGTTAAGGTTTTTTAATTCAACAAAAGTGAATTGGACCTTACAAGAACAGGGTTTGTATCTGTATTTTACCTTTTGATCATAAAATTTTTATTCTACACTAATTTTTTCCTTCTCTATAATTCCAAATCCTCTACTTCAATTTAGTTTCACAATTCTATATATTACAAAATGATACAAATAGTATTGAAACGTAAATTTTCACACACATATATATATATATATATATATGTATATATGTATATATATGTATCAATAAAGATCTATAATCAAAATGACTAAATAAAAAATACACAACTCAGTGTTCCAGATATTTACATTTTATCAGGTAAATGAATCGGTATACGTAACTATGTAACGTACCTGATGATATTAAAAATGTAAAACTTTAAAGAGTAAATTTCACATATAGCTTTTGTATGGTAATAATGTTGCATACGTTTATTGTACATCGTGGGATTTGGGGGAAATATATTCTTTTTTCAGATTTTACAAATCCTTTATTTCTTTCATATTAATAAATGGATGTTGTACAGTAACTAACAGAACCCATAAATTATTTTGTATTCATCAGTATTGACCTGAAGGTTATAGTTAATTTTTGTTAAATTTCGATTTTTACACTTTTACACATATATAAAAATATGTAATATGTATATATATATGCTATAAATCCAATCTTCACTGATGAGCCGTGAAATGGTGTTTGTAGACGGAACTATATATATATATGTGTATACATACATGTATAAATATATGTATATATATGTGTCTCTATAATTGTATTTAATTATTGTAAGCTAAGAGGAATATAAATTCTGCTTTTTGTCATCAAGCAATGTAACATCAATTGATGATTGTGAGCTTAACATCGTCAAAGTGAATATCGGCGTACACCGTTTCAAAATGATAAAAATGTGAATCCTGTTAATAGTAGCAAGTTTAATGGTTAATGTTATTTTTAAAACACATTAAGGTCAGATGGTTTTCGTTAAAACAGGATAGAAACATTTACTTTCAGGTGCAAAATAAATGTTGAACTTTTAAACACTGAAATCCGTAGTTGTATGTTGAGCAAGATCTCACAGTACACTTGGAGGAGAAATAAACTCTTTTTTTATTTGCTGTTTAGATATTGCTATAATATATTTTATGACTGCCTTTATCTCTGAATTCCAAGGAAATAAAAGAATGTTAACTTAAGAATTGTAACGGAGATATTAAATGTCATTTCCTTGATCTTCTTTTTCGTGGGAACGAAAAACCCTGGGCTTGGAAGCAAAGTAGTCAATCTTTGAGAGGCTCCACCCTTCATGGACAAAATTAAAAGAGAATCTCAAAGAGAGGAGCCTGGTAAAAGAAATATGCATGTAGTTTGAAGTTTAGCTTACAAAAATGATTTGCCTAACAGGATAGAGTCTATAGCTTATTCAGTATAGGTAACCATGAATGAAAAGGCTACTGGTTTGAATTTAGTTTGGTATATTTAATAAGTTTCCATTGAGTTTCTATATGTATTTTGAATCAAAATGTTTCTTTTTATCTTTAATGGAAAAGGATTTTTCGACTAACCGAAAGTGAAGACAATTTTCATCCGTATGAATAACTGATTTTTCGAATTCTATCCATTTCTTCATCTTAAGTTTAGTCTGAGATTAACTGTATTGTTCGCTTGTTGTAAATTTGTACAAAATAATGGTTACCTTTACAAACATTTGACTTTGCTAACTTTTTTGGTTGCTTATAATTTTACTGGGATTAACGTGCACCCAATTTGTCAGTAAAATTAAATTTTTGGGATCTTTTGGGTATTTCTCAGACCCAGTTTAGTTTAAGGGCGTAAAATTCTAAATTGTAGAGCATGCTTGACGGTGAACAGCCCAATCCGGATCGTCCAACTTTTCAGCTTATTCGAACAATTTCTACGTAAATTGAATTCAACTTGTTCGTAAAATCGAGGATGCACTGCATACGGTAATAAGAAAAACGCGACAATATCTACTTTTAATAGAAAGTATCACATTTCTCAATGATTCGTATTTAATGATAAATAGCGTTTTCACTTCTCTCCTAAACCTTGGGCCGTAGATAAAGTTTTATTTAAAAACAAACAAGGAGATTTTGGTGTCGTTTTATGAGTAAATGACGTGTGAAAAGTGAAATTAGGTTCTTTTAGATGAGAAGCCTTATTTGCTGTTAGGTTTAAATTTGAAAGTAGGAGCAAGAGCTGTCAATATCAGCATTTTATTTGCACATGACATAACATTTTAAACTCTCTTTGGACAATGTTCCTATCCGAGCAAACATTTAAATTTTTATTTTATCTAAAATCATATAATTTCTTTTTTAATTCAAAGGAAATATCAATATGGCTGTATTACAAAAAGGGACTAACCATGTGTGGCAATTATTCCAGTACACTTAATGGTATATTTTTTCCTTTTATCGGCCATTGAAGTCTTTACAATAGGAAAAAAAGACATAATTTTAAAAAATTTTCCATCGGAAAAATAAGAACTTTAAGCTGCAAATATCAAGTATATGTGTATATTATTAATACCATGTAATTACGAAAAAAGTGATTTGGCCAAATAGAACAAAGAGATGTCATCCACGAGGTAGATTTCAATGTTTCGTAACATGTTTAAATGTTAAATTCAATGTAAAAAATAATTCAAAAGTTTAAGAGTTCTGCGGCTGCATACATCAATAGAAGGAAAATTCTAAAATTAAACATTGGTAGAAAACAACAATTTCAAGGTAAGAATGACATCATAAGTACAATGCATGAAATGAATCAGATTGCGTAAAAACAATGGAAATACATTCTCTCCAGTTACACTTATTTCTATGATAAGATGAGACATTAAATCAAACATATGAATGACCCTGATACCTGGAATTTATTATTGGTAAAGGGAATCCAGCTACTCACTTGTTAGCAAATTTGTGAGATTTAAATTCAATATTGAAATGAACAGACATTCATAAGAATAATCATCAAATTAAGATTTCCTAGCACACAGGATTAAAAATATGTATACATATAAAAAATATAATATATATATAATATATATGTAATATAGATAAAGATGGCAGCGTCATTCTTTCAGTTAAAGGACAAAAATAAAGATCAACAAAGTTTCGCTTCTCCTGCTTCCATCATTTAAATCCTCTGTTACTAGTCATCTGTTTTAGGTCTTTTAGTTTCTATCTTCATCCCCCTTCCTCTGTTTTTAAACTCACGGTGAAGATATCTGGTTTCTAGCTTGCCATTATGTAATTCTTTAAGTCTTCTTTTTGTTTTCTCAGACTATCAAAATACAATGTCAAACCTCTTAGTAACTAGTTGTTTGCATTGGCTAGGCTGTTTAAAAGTAAATAATTTTACTTAAAATACTGCTTACTTACGAATATATTGGAAAAATGTTATTATTATTTCTATCTTTATAGAGGATGATACAATTTAATTGTTTACAATAAAAATATAATAAACACTGCTGTCAACATGTGTCCTCTTATGAGAGAGAAAAAGTATATAAAATTAAAAACTAAAAATCAAATAATTTAAAAACCTCGTCCCCAGGGCCTCTCTCTCACTTCCTGACATCCAAAAATGCCAGGAAAGCCGAGAGGTTTAGTGCAAAGATAGTGTAGTGCAAAGAATAACTAATAGTAATAATAGTAATTATAATAATTACTATAATCATCATAATCATCGTCATCACCAGCATATTTCATCACCAACAGTATGAGAGTCCAAGGGAACGGAAAAGTAAGGATATTGTGGGATCTCCAGATTTCAACTAAGGATATGCTTAAACACAACAGATCAGACATTGTCATTGTTAAGAAAAAGAAACAAATTTGTACTCCAATAAAACCTAGCGTACCCCTTTGACTGCAGAACACAGCCAAAGGAGAAAGAAAAAATAAAAGTGCATAAAAAGCTAAAATATAAGATCTTGAAGTGCTCTTGTAATGAAGTGAGTATATTAATCAATTATCCCGGTTGTTATCAGTACTCTTTATATTGAGAATTACCTATCGAAGGTAAATTTTGCACCAGGTATGGAACGACTCCACAAATCCTGCTCATTGGGAGCAGCCTGTATATTCAAAAAGGATTTGGATTACCAGAAGTAGTTAGAAGACACAGGAAATACCAACAACTAAAGTTTTTACCGCAGGCTATTAGTAGTGAAATTGTAGCTACTAAAAAAAATAACCACTCCAAAACAAGACCAAAATGACCATGAGATACAGTCATAATGATAAAATTGAAATAAAACAAATTTTAAAATTTTTTTGCTATAACGTATAATTATTTCTCATTACACTGATTCAGGTCTTGTATCTTGTAATACTTTTAAGACCAAATCAGAACAAATGATTAAATGCCCCAATGAACATTTTTGTTTCCTTTATGTAGTAAACATTACTCTCAAAATACTGGTTGCAGCTACAAATGTCAATAATATTATCAATATTTTTAAGAATAACAGTACTACTGCTACTAATGATAGGTATAATTAGTAGTGGAAGCAGTAGCATATTGTAAAATTACAAAAAAGTTGTAAAATTTGCCTAATTAAAGCCCTTGAAAGTCAAGCAAAAATATTTTCTTGGTAGACTTTGAATAAAAATGAACATACAATATTTAAACAGAAAAAATAGAAGTTTTGGAACTACCATTTGACCTCCCGTACTTCGGACAAAATTCACGAGCAGCACTGTTAGTCTATATTTCAAAATAGATAGATGAAATCAAGCAATACCAGCTGAAACTGTAGTAAGAACAGTTTTTGAGAGGCAAATGTACTTCTTTCTAAAAATAAGGCCTTTCACCCATTTCTATTAAGGAAACTGGTACCTGGTTGGTTCTCTATCCTCTAATTAAATAGTACATATTTGACCCTCTCTTTCCGACACTGGTAAACATTCTGCTTTCTGCCTGGTTATAGGCAGGGCTCCCTTTTCGACAAAATCAAGAAACCAATGAAATTATTTAGCTGTTTTTGAAATTAAGTTTGTATCCTTGTTATATCTGATGCCCATAATGCTGTAAATATCAAGAGGCAGTCGTTTTTGTCTTGAGGTTCTCTCAAGATTGGCTCACGGTAGTGGTTAGAGAATTTTGGCAACATGATACACGCTTATCTTACTTCGAATGTTATTTTGGGAATCACACTCTGTGCGATCTTTACAGAAAAAAAATCGAAATCTTTTTCAGAATGTTTACTACTATACTCACTACTTACTACGATAAACAGCGCCAGATGTTTTGAAGAAAAAAATGTGGGGGTAGGGGGTGGGGGTGGATATTGACTCGATTCTAATTGTCAAACTAGAATAAGAATTCTGTACATTGTTTGTTTTAAGAAATATCCTAATTTACTTTTTATTAAAAAATAGAGAAATTAATGAAGAATAGGACATGGAAAACCACTAGTAGGTAGTTATTGTCCCTGCGTTTGTTATCAACAAACATAATAAAGTAGAAACGGCTTTTTCTTAAACCTTTGCAATTTATTTTTCTAACGTAGGTATATCAATAGGTGAAAAACTAAGAAAATGGGGCATATATAGAGCCTACCATTGTTTTGTGTAGCACTCCACTACCTCTTCAGTTTTGTATAATTTTCCTCGTGTTCTATTATTGAACACTTCAACCATTTTAACAATAACTCACGTTCATAATAGCGAATTTTTAGTTGAAGTATGATAATTTTTGTGACAAAGAAGCAAATAAATAAATAAATAAATAAACAAATAAGTAAAAAAAAGATTTTCATATTACTGTAATCTCCAAAAAGAGGTTACCTTCCTGCACAGATTTGAGGTTTTTCGTATTTTCTATTACACAAAGAAATGAAATTATTCAACGACTGGGTTTTCTTAGATAGCATTCCAATGATGCAGTGATGCTTAGTACCATATGATGCTTTTAAGAATTTTGAAATTGCAGTACGGTGAAAATTGTACAAATTTCCAAATATATAAACCTCCAATGAAGGTATTTCCCTGACATAAATAATTTATAAATGTGTAGATATTTATAATATTAATTGAAATTGTTCACTCGTAGTACTTTGCTGTTGAGATCCATCTTATATATTCTGGTATTTAGATATTTAATGCGTGTGTTGTTACATGAAAATTTGAGGAACACTAATTTGTTGCGATACGGATGAGAGGGCCTGGCTGTCTTTTGCAATGCATGTAAGTTTTAGTGCGCTGTTAATCTCATTAATGATGCTCCTGTCACCCGAAAAAGGACACGGCCCGCTTTTATCACTATGGTCCTATTTGGAGTTAGATCCTCAGATTGAAAGATATTTTTAAACAAGAGAAAAAACAGTATGTGCAGATTGGGTGGGAATTCCTACATAATTAAGTACTTTACTGGTTGCTAAGAAAGTCCCCTTTATCTGTATTTTTAAATCAACAACCTTGCTTCAGGATAAAGTTGGGGCTAGCCTTCGTCTGAGGTATGTATTGCACAGTAACGGTATGTATTGTGTGGGAATTTCTACAGACTCGATAGATTTTTGGTTGCTAAGAAAGCTGCTCTTATCGCGGTAGTTTAATTGTAACAACTGTGCTTTTGGAAAAAATTAAAACTACCCAGTGTATTCGTACATAAAGAATTTGTGTTAAACAATGAAGATTATTTATTTTGTCAAATCAAGTGTTTTCCAGTGCTTGTGGAAGAGAAACATTGATTTGTTTCTTCAACGGATGTTTAAAAACAAATCAACAATTAGCCATTTTGTAGTCATGGACATTGGTGTTCCTTATCTTTATATTCAACGCATGTAATGTACTGTAGCTATTGAAACTGCTGACCATATGGTAGCCTTAGAGTTACGATGCATACAGTGAAATTACAATCAGAAAATCTGAGGTCAGGCGTCCAGCCGGGTTCAGATTAAGGAATTAAAAGTTTCAAAAATCAATCTCCCTTTTATCGTGATGCTGGACTTTTAAGCTCATTAACAGGCGAGAGAATTGTCTCTTTTATTTACATAGAGAAGGAAGGAGAATTGTTAGCTAACACGTTGCTCGGTCAAGATGTTTCATTTTGAACAAGAAAAAAGAGGATGTCTTTTAATCAAATCTGTTTCATAATAATAAACATATTGTGCGTTTAGCTCTGGTAAACTAGTGAGTTGTTACAAAAACAATAGATGCCTGAACGTAGGAATACCTATCTGAAAGCCGATTATAGTAGTTGTTAATATGTTTCTCTCTCTACATATATATATACATATATATATATTATACATGTATAGTATATATAAACGAATTGACTCATTTTGATTAATAAGAACACAGCAGTACAGTAAATGTATGGTATATTGTCGTGAAGGGACACATTCTGTCAAAAACTATAGTTCGACACAGTTTATAAAACATTGTAAGTACAGTATAACAGTGAAATGAAGTGAAAGTCTGAGATACGAAAGATATGGGTTAGATTTTGTTTCATGTTAAGCTAGTAAAAAATAATTACAAACAATCGGATTAAATTAGGGTATAATAAAGGTATTTTGAAAAAGGACACTTAATACAGTAAGAGCTTTACAAGTGCTTGTATGTGTTGAACTGAACCACTAAACAATGACCATAGGGTCCACAATAAAGGCAAAGTAAGATAAGAACCATTTGACCATGTATCATTTGGTCTTTGATATATGAAGTGTCAAAAATTTGAAAAAGGGCATCATGATGGAATTGTTGTATTTCCTCATTTCTTTTATTAAAGACCAGAAAATACCAGTTGAGATCATTGTTATCTTACAGACTGTCAGGTATTATCATTACAAAGATCTTGTGCGTTAAGCTTTAAATTCTACTCCAACTTTTACTTTGCTGTTGAATGGTGTCAAACCATATTATTCAACTTCGAAAAAGAAAACGTTGAGTAAATCAACAATATACCGTATTATTGTACTTTATCAAGTTTTTTAAACCAGTGTAAAAAATTTTTGGGGTGTAAAAATGTAACATGAATCCGTATTGACTCGCTGTGGAACAAGGGGTCTGGCTGGTTGCAGGGTAGGATGTCAGTGTGACTAAGCTAGGGTTTGTGCCTTTTTGCCGATAGCTGAACGAAAAGCTTATTGAATTTTATTCTTTTAATAATTTGCTATTTTTCTCTTGCGTTACACGAACTAAAAGCAACTACCAGTACAATAGCCCTCACTAAACCTTTGCCTACTTCCATTAAAGATAAGCGGTTTTCCGAGTTTCAGTTTTGTGTTCCCTTTTTCTGTTGTCAAAGTAATTCAAGAGGCTTTTTATTTTAAATATTTTTTCCTTTGATTTAGGAGAAGATTCAAGTCCAGTTTCTCTGTTAAAGGCTGATACAAGTAAATCAGGAAAATTGTCCTCTTTGCCCGAACAAGAACTTGGTCAAATGACAGATCTTCGTCGAGATATTCAAGGAGGTATGTTTACAAAAAATACATGTGGAAAATTGTAATCATTTGTTAAAAAGTATAAGCCTGTGAACAACAACAATAGTAAATATAAAAGAACTCCCATGTATATCAGTGCATGGGAGTGTGTATTTTATTTCTTCCATCTGAAAAAACCCCAAACTTTTAGTTTGATTAAATTACGTTAGATGAGACACATGCACACACATACATATAACTACACACATGTGCTCATAAAACTGCTCTGCCAATTCAAAATGACAAAGTGCAACAGCTGCCTGCATCATCCAATGAACAAAATAACAACATCCTCTAAATTTGCTCATAAACAAAAAACGTAAACTTAGTTATTAGAGTTATAGTTCCATTTTTGTGGCCACTTCCACCATTAAAGCCAATTTGTCATCAGCTTTGTAAGTGTAATAGTTAAGATATGTGTCCTCCAAATATTAGAAAATTCCTAAAGACAGTACGGTTGTCAAATTATACAGAACTCTCCTTCGTCGAGCATTACATTATATTGAGAGGCCTGTCTACCTCACGAATTCTGCCGATCTCTCAAGAGCTGCCTGGCCACCATGCACCTTCTCATCCAGAGTCTCATCCAGAGTGAATACTACCATTTTCTTTGTAGTGGTTTGTCTACGTCAAAAAAAGCAATGCGAATCAGCCATGGACTTTTATGTTTATTGAGGTTTCTCCTGTAGATCTTTGATTTCGTTTGTATACTTTATGCTCTCTACTCAGTTCTTAACGTATTTTACTAGGTAAGGTGCCAAAAGCAATGTCGAATGTCACAAAGGAAGTAGTTCTTAATGAATAAGGTTATGTGATTTCAATTTGTTTTTCCTATATACGGTCATCAACAAACATCCATTTTTAGACCTTACAACCACAGCAACATTATAGTAGTACAAGGTCCAAGATATTTGTGGCAAAAATTGGATTTATCTCTTCCTGCAAATTAAATTCTTACTTACCTTCTAGTTACTTTAAAACCTATGTTTGACTTTCAGCATTAATTGAGCGATACTAAAAAAGGCTGGTCAAAAAATGAGCATTGGAAATGCGGCAACGAGGTCAAGTGACAGCGGTTGACGGATTTCCGAAAGTTGATAAAAACGAAATGGCTCCCTTCAAAAAACGTGTTTTCCTCCCAAGAAAAAAATTGTTTTAAGTAAATTCAAAAAATACTTGAAAAACCAAATCGGATCAGCAGTTTGATGTAGTTTGTAAAAATTGGTAGCTGTTCAAATGTGTGTTCTTTCTATAATTTATACATGAACAGCTAAACATACAAATATATCATATGAAAGAGAGAGAGAGAGAGAGAGAGAGAGAGAGAGAGAGAGAGAGAGAGAGATGAATTTTACCCGTACTGAATTTTTTCTTGTCGCTTTCTTTATATTTTAAGCCATAAGGAGGTATTGAACACAGTTATTACCCAAATACTCTCTGACCTTGGCACAATAATCAATATCTTTTACAGGAGGGATATCTACCTATGTTGCTGTACACTTTGATGCGACAGTCTTGCTGTTAAGCGTTTTTATAAACTTTCCGACTCCTCACTGTGAGCTCCTGCAAACTAACCATAATTGTAGCAATAATTGATCTTCAAAGCCAAACTATCAAAATGAAGTGTAATCCATTTTTTGAAGACTTGTAACCAGCAGGTTAAAATATAGTTTTTTATGAATACAATTTTTCATGGGTCATGAGTTACACATTGTTCAAAGTGAAGTGCAGCCGGTGACGTATGTTACATTGATTAAATTGACCAAGACAGATGGTTTTCGCTTAAGAATAAGAAAGGGGGTATATTGGATCAGAAGGCTTATAGATATAAGGCGATTTTTTCTCATAATTTTTCGCGATAAAAGCTGCAACACTGACCCACTAAATTCCTTTCCGATCTTTAATGTCCCTTCACAATTCTTTATCGTTCATAATTGGCTGGGCTGAATTCAATGAAAAAACTATTATGACTGAGTTTCCAAATATTGATACGATAGCGCTTCATGGTACCAGATGGAAGTTAAATCTATTTTCGTGATAAATTAAAATATCGTTTGGAGTCAAGGTTTTCTTTGGCTCCAGCTCAATAAAAATCTTAAAAGACCAAACGTAATTATATGTAGCCATTTCAAAATTTGGTTAGATGAACATTAATGAGAAGAAGAGAACTCAACACTACTTTGATTGCGGTGTATGGAAATGTATCTGCTGTATCCTCTGAAATTAGAAAACTAAAGGCAGATTTCAATCACAATGTAAGCCTTTTTAGCCGCTCTTAGGAAAAATGCAATTGATAATCTAAGCTGATACAAAGTTGCCTTTTGACAGAAATATATCAACAACTTTGAGTTAATGGTTTATAAGTCTCTGTAATCAGATTTTATAATAAAATATTTTAGTAACCAATATTGTTGACTTTCGTCTCATCGGCTATTGCTAAGGTATCAAATTGCCTCAAGATCGTAACAAAACAAAACTAACATTTTTCATGATAAAAGGTCAACAGCTTGAGCCAGCTTAAAGTAGTAGCTTTTATGTCATTAACAACTGGAAACATAAATAGAGGAATAAACATTCAAAGTGATATACCATGAGTGGAGTTAGAATATTCAAAAAGATAGATATTTGTTACAGTTTCCTTATCTTCAGGATTAATAAAAATAAATGTCTAGAAAAAATAATTAAAGCAGCTCGTTTTTAAGCAGAGGTCTTTAAAACCTGCAGTGAGCGAGTGGTTTATTATGTGAGTCAGCGCTAGAACAGTCAAAGAGAAAATTATTTTTTACAGTTTTTTTATTGTCAGAATAAATTAAAAAATAGAGGATAGTAATCACAGAAATTAATTAATTGTAGCTCATTATTTATCAGTGATATTTAAACTTTTTAATAAGCGAGTGGTGAAAAAAGACCTTAAAAGTATTTACAATGATAAATAATAAACATCTTAAAAGACCTTAAAAGTATTTACAATGATAAATAATAAACATAATAAATATATAATAAATAATAAATAAATATATAATAAATAATAAATAATAAACATCTTAAAAGACCTTAAAAGTATTTACAATGATAAATAATAAACATCAGACACTAAAACGTATTGTGAATTTTCAATTAAAAGGATACATTATTATTTTGGGTTTTCCAGCTTGTAATAAATTATTGAAAGGCTTTTCCAAATAATTAAGTAAAATGCTAGATATATACTCTTTTTGATGGGTAGTCTTATTTCAAAAAGGCATTCTCTTTTCGTAGGATCACGAAAATGACAGTTCATAGCGCTTTTTCGCTTTAAGACATAAAAGTGTTACGATTTAGCGTTCGACAGACTTCTTTAGCGACTGCCGTTTAGCAGCACATTATATTCAATACAGATAGAAAATGACAATAATGTTATCTTGTTGGGTTAAGCGACGAGTTTTAAGTAAAATAAGCTTTAAAATATCTGCCGAAAACGGTGCACTCTAGGTTAATGCTACATTCTACTACTTTGGTACAGAAAATGAGTTATTAAAAAAATGCTTTCAAATTTAAATTATTAAAAACTGGAGTGTATGAAAGCAAATGGAAACCATTTGGAACTCCAATCCACCTGACGACCTAAACCGATTCTTTTTATGTTACGCCTCGTAAACCAAAGTTTATGTATTTCCATTAGAAACGTAAAATTAATTCTTTTGAAAGCCGCCTAGTAGAACCGCTTGAATCCTTCTCCTAACTTGATAGAGAAATTATTTAGTCGAAAAGTCACGTTCAATTGTGAACTGCTAATGCATAAAAATCATGGAAAAAATCCGAAACCCAATTTGAAATACAGTCCACCCGAAGACAAAAAACACACTTTCTTCAGTGCGACAATCGAGTTCATTCCAATTTATGGAACATCAGTATATACATTGACAGCTTTCGTTTGATAATCTGTTGAATAGGAAAGCCAGAAGCTTTGATTTTTTGTAACAATTCCAAGAAGACTCTGCCTGTGTATGTGTATTTTTCTTTAGGAATAAAATGTACTTTGTCATGATATATTATCGGTTAACATTTACTTTGCAAAAAAGCGTCGGCAAGTAATACTGTAATATAAATTACCTCCTGTTATACATTTGAAATACAACACAACTTTGTTTTTAAGATTTTTAGCCACTAAAAAATTTATAGAATTACACATTTTTGAAACAGGATGGTCGTGAAAAAATGTCTTAGAAAGTGAGACAAGCAATATAATAGAACATTACAGATACGTTTTCCAACTGCTTGAAAATCTGTTTCTTAAGGATATTTCAAAACAGGTTAATTATTAAAAGCAACTGAGACAAATCTGAAATGAATATGGTTGAAATGTACTCTGGCATGGTGCTGGAGGTTCTAAATATACTTGAGAGCAACCATCACATAAAATTACCACCCTGTAGAAATATTCCACGAAGTTTTGGAAACACTAGCGAATTCTCGTCACGATTTTCTGGACGTTAATTGAGAGTTAAATAGGAGCTACACATCGATATACACCTCTGGACAACACAACATCGATAGCAATATGTGAACCTATTATAAAATACATTGGCAAAATTTATACAGACACAACCAACCAACTTATCTATATCTCAAGAATGAAATAAAATTGTGACAGGTGACAAAGTCGAGTCATTCCATCCGAGCCCACTAGACAACATGATAAAAAATGTTCGAGGAAATATGTTTGTTTTCAATAACCTATCAAATTGAAATTCATCTGTGAATTTGGCTTTGTGGAAAATATTATAAACTAAACTTGCTTGATACCTTCATCGCACCTTTCTTAAGTGCTAATTTTTGAAAAATCATTGAAAAAAGTTGTCAAATTTAAAGTTAAGGAAAGGTTTTTTAAAGGAGTTTTGACAAAATATACTTCATTTATTTACCTTACTGCAATAGAAACATATATATTAAGTCAGATCAAGTTAGGTACCATCTCCAATTTCGAGCTGCAACGCAAAGCAATTCCACATGTCTTTAGAACTGGTGATACGGCTCGGTTTGATGTAGGTCTTCCCTGTCCAGTTGATGATGATGTTGTTAATCGAAGTCATTCTGGATCTTCCTCTCCATCGATACCCAGGTGCCGTTGCCTAATGAAGTTTAGCAGAGTATATTCTATCCTTAGCATGGTTTGAATTAAGTCACTGAATAAACGTATACATATATACACATATTTATATTTATATGTACACATATATATACATATATATGTATATATACATGTATGTATATGTATGTATATGTATATATATATGTGTATACATATATATGTGTGTGTTTGTGTGTGTAAAAATTTGTTGTTGTTGTTCAGTGTTCTTCTTTACGAAGCTTCACCTCTGCCTATAATTATCCAATGTTGATGTTATTTACTCTGAAAAACAGTCAAATTATTACTTCCAGAATTCTAGGATGGTTAAAACTGGATTGGTACATTTCATGTTTTTTAACCTTCTAGAATTCAGCCTTGGTAACATTAACGACACTGACAAGTTTTTAGCACTTTTTTCTTAATTTTCATGAACAAAAAATCCAAACAAGATCATGTTTGATTGTACTTGTGCATTGCATTTTAGTCCCAATCTATGACAAGATTATAAGATTATTGTATTTTTATGTAGCGAGTTAGCCAAAGCTTATCATCTAGTATTTTTTGGACTTGTATTAAAGATACTGTTTTTTAAGGAATTTGAAATGACACCCATGTTTAACCTCCTGAAGGCAGCCAGAAACTACTGTTATGCCAATTGTTTAAAATTGGTATAATATGGAGTAAGCATACTAGTTTACAGGAAGTTCATGGCATCAAGGCAAGCAGCATCTCTCTAAGCACATCCATTCTATGAAGAGATGATTGCCATTTTTATCGCACTGACAAGATTTCTTTTTTATCCTTCAAAATAGGAAGCTTTATATACCCTGGGCCTACAATGCCACCTGCAGAATACCTATATCACAGTGCACGATTTCTTCCAAGGCATTTGGAATCAGCTTTTCAACCTTTGAGTGGACAAAGCGTGTCAAGAGGTAAGGATCATACTGTGAATACCCTAAATTTACAAGGAATTATAGGTTAATTTCAAAAAATAAATTATTTGACATACGTAGTCCATTTCATTTCATTAACGTCTTTATTCCTCTGTTAGAATCTTTTTGTTATGGAACAAGCGCTGAATATCACTCTTGAACGAAACAATGAACTTAACGGTCTGTCAAATAATCTTTGCTGTAACCTTGCACCTACCATAGCTTAAAGGATATTTCTAATCCCCAATTCTTGTCTACAATACTTAACTGGAGTTAAATCTTCTATAACCCCAAATAGTCCCATGGCTATCAAATGTTTCCATGACTTTCATATAATCCCATAGCTTTCAAATAGATCTAAAGCTGACAAATAAAGTATTTGCACTGGATTTGATGAACTGCCTAACCTGTAGGTGTTTTTGAGTAGTCAATTATTACTACAAACAATAGTTTGAAAATAATCTATTCAAATATAGAAAATAGCGCTGTCATAAGGCTACTACTTTGAATTTTGCTCCAATTCATCCTGAACTGTAGAGAAATCGTGCCACCAACCTAAATAGTTCGCCCCTCAAACGAATTAGGTAAAGACAACACAAAAACTGTCTTATTTACTCATATTTAATAACAACATATAGTTCTACAATATATGCTAAACATTGGCTTAATATAACACATCAGTTTTTCCTAATACAAAGATAAAATTGAAAGTAACTTACTACCTATTAAAAAAAAGGACCTATGCTTCCATAAATGAATTTGTTTATAAATAGTATAATTAGAAGCTTTGCTTCATCTGCCAAAATATACGAGAACTCTTATCTTTTCAGTCTCTTTAATCCAGTTATTTTAGGGTTATTTTACTTCCTTATATATATATATTTATATATATGTATATATATAAACATATATATATGTTTTTACATATATCAAACATTTATATATATATATGTTTGATGAATGTTATTTCACCTAAAGTTGCATGAAAATGTCTCAGTGAAGAAGGACTTGTTTAAGTTGCATTGCATTCTTGTATTTAATTGCCTACAGCTCAGTCACTTCAACTTAAAACGTCCATGTGTACAGCATTTAAAAATAGAAAAAATTTATTTTCAGGAAGTTTCAGTATGTTTGATATCAATATTATGCAAATTCCTAGTGTTTCGGAACTTTTCTGTGTTTCATCACATCAACAAAGAACATCTTCTTCATCATTTGTATTATTGCTTTGGGTTTGCGAATTATCAATAGTTCCGACTGTACACATATTAAAAAGCCGTGGTGTTGGTCTTCCTTATTGGAAATTTCTGGTATAATAATTCGCTTCAGTCTTAAAAGCAATAAATTAACAGTCACTATCTTACATAATTTCAAAACTTCTTGTTAGGATCTTGTTATCTGGAGTTGGGATATCAGATACTAGCTCTAAATGTGTAGTCGTCTGGGGGTAGAAAATAAGAGATTTCTTGTTTTTGTCATTTCTTGTTAATGCTAATTTTAAAAAATCACAGAAGAGCCTCTCATTCTAAATAATGTAGTACTAATCTTAATTCTAATTTTGAATTTTTTTCACAGCATTTCAATCGACAGGACCATCAGAGCCTTATCATCAGAGACCAAGATTCCCACCGTTCCCTCCTTGCAGCTCCTCTTTGAGCGCGAAGTCATGTTGTCACGACCGCTGTTGCTCTTTTGGATCCTGGTACACAGCGGATAGACTAAATCGTCCACCAACGTTTGTAGACTCTATGTCTGGGAGTTCTATAGAAAAGGGAAACAAAAAATCTCCGCTGGATATGCTTGCCCGGCTTTTTCCAAAGCATCCACTGCCAATTCTTCAAAAGGTGTTAGACATTTGTCAAGGAGACCCAGTATCAGCTATTGAACAAGTTCTTGACAGATACCCTACTCAGAGAGATCCTGGTCACAGTTTGCGAAAAGAACGAAGTACAGAAAGACATCATCCATACCAGACGATGGATCGTGAACGTAGAATAAGCAGTGTTGGAGATGAGCAGTTATCGAAGCTCGCTTTAGCATTTGACATTCCAGTTTCATTAGGAAAACTGAGACGAGAGGATTACACACCACGTGACCGATCTCTGTGGGAACAAAGTATATCAACCTCTTTATCAAGTGGACATTCAAAGGAATGCAATAATAATTGCGAAAAAGGAGAATTTTAGTTATTCTATTTCACTTGGTGAATTTACATTTTATGATTAGGCGTGTGGTGTATTTTTTGTACAAAACGTAAGCGTCGTAATCGCCCAGACTTTCATTATGCAAAACATTCAATACATACACTTCCATTTCATTAAGAATCAAGTCGAAAATGCTGTAAATATTTGCAGACCCCAATCCCTTTGCCAAAACTGAAGCAGAAAAAGTAAAACCAAACCCATTTACCCTCTACATGTTACCTTTCTTTGGTACAAACGTACTTTATGACTGGCTTTTTCTTGTACTGGTTCTCATCCAATGTATTACATAGGAACTTTTTGTACAAAATTTTAGGTTAATAAGTAACACCTCTTACAGAATTACAAACTTAAAGGAATAACCTTTAGTATGGTAGCAATTTGCTTTACAATACCAGGATAGCAACAGTATAAATTCTTAGTTCTCCCTTAAACTCTCTATACACACACACTCTTTTATCAAAATATGGTTCATAAAAATATCGCAGCCCAAATCTCCCATAGCTTCAATAATTAATCAAAAAGACTAAACTAGACTAAAATAAACTAAAAGGTTCTTGCTTTTCTCTTTTGACTGTTAATAAATCAGAAATATACATGGGTACAACTGTAATTCAACTGTATGTTGTTTTCTATTATCAGCTTAGTGAAATTAAAGATGTGTTACAAATATGTTTTTTTTTATATTAAGTTCCTTTCTCCTTGTCTTCTTATGTCACTGTTAGTACTGAGATAAAGCCTTTCTAAGAATAATTTAAGATGGTATTTTAGGCTCAATTTTAATAATTTATAAATTTTAAGGCTCCGTAAAATCCATGTTTTTATAAAAAGTGTGTACTTGAATAGTTTCTAGTTGTTGAATTAATCTGAAAGGTTTTCATAAATAATTTCAAGGATGATTAGGTGTTTAGAATAAACTCTTGCTGTCGCTAAAGGAGAACTTACGTTCCCAATAACAGGAATAGAAAATATTAGAAAAGTGTAGCGGTAAATGTCCAATCCTTGTGATATAAAAGATTTCATGTAATTCTGGACTCATTTAACTCTGCATTCCCCAATTTGGAATTTTCATTTGTGGCCAACTTATACCACAACTTGACCACATTTGCAAATTTGACCACATTTGTTTTCGACTCTTGAGAAAAACGACTGAAATTAGCCACTGTATGTATTCTGTGCACTATTTTGTGTATTCTACTGTGTACTGTACTGTATACTGTACTGTTTAATTTACTGTACACGTTACTGTATTCCATCGTGTATACCGCACTGTAAATTGTATTGTGTGGTTGGTCGTCTACTGTAATGTTCACTGTGCAGTATCCTACACTGTATTACTTACTATGTACCGCACTGTAGACCATGTTTACACAATATTTTATGGCTTGCTGTGTTCTGTACTCTACATTTTACAGAATTTACAGTGTATAAAACTTGGCAAGTACCCAATACACTGTAAAATATTGTGTACAGCGTAGCTTGTGCTGTGTGCCAGATGTCTTGCAAAGCTGGAGAATGATAATTGCCCATCTTTTCTCTCTGCAGCAGCACTTATGATATCAGTACACTGTAAACAGAATTTTATCTTTTTAAACCGAAAGTTCAAGTGGCTGTAAACATGGATCAAACCTACGTTTTAAAATGGAGAACCCACCTATCCACACACTAGATAAAGTTTCATTACTAATACTCTCCTAATTGAGGTTAGACTCATATTGACTGGTAACATTTGTAACCTTTGAAACTTGCTCCTTACGAGAAAATAACTGCAAGAAGTTGCTTGTTTCTTTATATAGTATCATCTTTTTTAAATATTTCGATTGGTACTGTAACCATAATCATTAAAATACATTAACCTTAAAATTCCTTCTTTTTTTGTACTTCAATAAATCAAAGAGCTTCTAAGGAAACGCAACACTACGACAACTTAACGTAAAATTGTAAATTTGAGAAAAAACTAAACGTGATAACGTCCAATTTACAAAAATACAAAAGAAATTCATTGAAACATATACTTATTTTTATTAAACTAACAGCCTGGATTAATATATTTTTACGTTTAAATGTATTTTAAACCAAAGTTATATAAATCAAATTTTTTTAATTTGGGCTAAAATCTCGTTTTAGATTAATAAGGATAATAATTACTTTTAATTTGCAATATGTAACATGTGCCCAGGGAAGAAAATGAAACTAAGAAAAAATTTCCCTGGTTTTTTTAGATCGTTTTAACAAAAAACGACGGAACACAGCGTTTGTACCAACAGTTATGGAAAAGGATAGCTCAAAATGTTGTTAGTGAAAATACCATAAGTATTTCAAATTTAATTGCAATAAAACTAAAAAAATGTCTTATCTTTAACTACAGAAAATTTTTAGCTGAACATAGTTTATCAGTTTTGGTTGTGTAATTGAGTATCTATTACGGGATATAATGTACCCCCAAAGATATGGTAATGTAAGACCTATCGTAAAAGGCTACCCTGACATATCATCTGATAAATGAAATATGTAAGTGAGCCTTTTTTTTATTTTGTCTTTGTTGGCCAATATTGATAAAGAAATAAGGCTTTAGATGTATCTCTTAGGTATTCTTGGGGGCATGGGGGTAAAGGTAGTAGAACAGGCAAAAGTAGATAAAAAGAAGGGAAGACAGTCATTTTATTTAAAACCCAGGACGCTTCAGGTAGCTCTTTCAATAGTTATTCCTAAAGCGTGAATTGTATGTGTGGATATTTAGTCAGTTTTTATGCATTAACTGTAAATAGAAAAGAATTGTAATTTTAAGAGAGAGGATATGATTTCATATCAAAATTCGAGGATCGAAATGGGTAATATTCGCACTAACTAACACATATCTTAGGCTACTTGTATCAAATTTAAATAAACATTTTTGATGCCTACAGAGAATATCGTGTTGTTTATTTACTTACTTACTTACTGCACGGTTTAACGTCTTCTGTTCCCAGCAGCTGGGGTTGGACGCCTTCCTGTCATGTTTATGTTGGTGTTGATTGCTGTTCTCCAAGCTTTCCAATCGGTTGCTAGATGCTCAGTGATGCCTAGTGCGTACCTGTAAAGAAACGCAAAGCTCCCCCTGTCCCCCACTTAATTATGTTCTTGGTTTAAGATTTCATCATGCGCACCGTCTGCAATGGGGGAATCGTTCATAAACTTGAAATTATAACCAATTGTATCAAGTACAGCTTTATCTGGTGAGAGTTTCTCAACACTCTTTTTTAGTACCACATTAGCCCGAGGGAAAAAGCCGTTGAAATAGATGCATTTGTTTGCATGAGCAAGAGTTACGTAGTGCTGAACTCTTATATCTTTTCCAGACATGGTGCTAGGTTTATCAAATTCTTTCTCAGCTTGTTACTTCAAATGAACATCAACTTCATGATGAATTTCCACCATTATCTCGACTAACTTCTTCCGTTTCAATATCAGCAAGCATAAATCGCAAGCTCTCTCGCTCGCTCTCTCTCTCTCTCTCTCTCTGTTTTCTTCTGCAGTTTTTAGTTAGTCAAATTTCCTTTTTGTCCATCTGGGACACGTTCTCCAATTTTTGTGTTAAAACTCGTCAAATATTGTTTCATTCGTGGTCTCTTCTGCTGTTCTTTCCATCCCTGTGTCCTGTGATAGTTAAATTCTTTAAACCGTTTTACCTCATAACATGCCCTAAAAATTTTAGCTGCCTTTTTTGAAATGTTGGTAGCAATTTTCTATCAGTTCCCATCGTCCTTAGAATTTCTTCATTCGTAACGTGCTCAATGGAATTCTTAGCATACCCAGGTAAAAAACACATTTCAGTTGCTTCAAGTTTGCTCCTTATTTCTGCTGCAATTGTTCAAGATTCACTGGCGCATAGAAGACTGGACTACACATAACAATCAAACACTCTTTTCCTCGTTTCAATAGTCATCTTAAGTCGTATTGGGTTTTCAAAAATTGTATAGTCCTCGATATATCTGGAAATGAGAGACAGGAAAGCTCTATTCTAAGAGGTGAACTGAAGGCAGTTCATGCTTTGTCATGTCTTCCATTGCGCCATTCAGGACACTGATCATTCCATTTGGAATCCTAAGCAATACACGCATTTTTGGGGTATTGCTCCATCAATGTCCTTAACTGCTCGTTGTATTTTGCTGAAAAAGCTAGCTCCTCAAGAAAGTTGCCGCGTTCTTCAGAACGCGGCAACTTTCTTTTTCTCTTTATGATAGTACTGCTTGAGCTACACCGACCAGGTGCCGATCAACTAAAGAGTTATTACAAAAGAACTACAAACGAACTGCTAATGAAATATCAGAAGTTAACTTTTCGGTCGATAATCAATCTGATTTTTTCCATAATGCTTTGTTGGCAGTAACAAAGTTATCGCCCACAATTGGACGATCCTTTAAATTGGCAAACCAACTGGGATTGAAAAGATTCAGACAGAATGCTAAAGGCAGAGAAACAAATTAACCCCACAATTTTGCCATGTGCTTTGAGAAACATTTGGGAATCAGAAATACCCCCTGACTATCGAAAGGTGGGACTTGAAGTAACGCTGCTTAAAAGGGGTGACTTCACAGACCGTAACAACCAAAGAGGGATATTGCTTCTGTCAATGACCAGCAAGTTCCTTAGCAGAGTTATCCCAAAAAGAATCACTAAGTTAATAGGCCAGAAAGTGACCAAATCAGGCAGGTTCGAGGAAACGGGCTGACAATTGGTGATACTATCAAACAGAGTCATGATTGGAATGCCACAATCTACCCAAATCGTATCGACTTTGCAAAATCCTTTGAGAGTGTGCAATAACCAACATAATTTCGCGCTTAAACTACACGAACTACCATCGGCCAGCTAGTATGCATAATATGCATACAGCATGCTTTCTGGCACCAGCTGGGTCAAAAAACTTTCATGCTAGCTTCCCGTAACCTAGCTTCCCGTAACGTGCACCTTCTTTTTCTATACTCTAACTTCCTTAGTTCAGTTATATTTTGACTCTGCTTTGGGTTCCAAAACAGTTATGGCCTTAAGTTGTCTCCAAACTAAAGTCTCCATTGGACATTTGCCTATTCTACTATTAAAGAAGTTCTTTACTTTTGCAGAGAGCTGAATATGGTAGCTTTCAAGAGTTCTGTGATATTACAGCTCTTATGTTTGATACTACTTGACACTACTTGACACAAATTTTGAACATAAGTAATTAAGTCGTATTGAGTTGATACAAATGTTTACGATTTAGTAGTTAAAAATTTAGTCCAGAACAAAATTTAGTCTATTTTCTAGTGATTTCAATTATGATAAAAACTTTATTCCTGGATCTTTTAAGTTTCAACTTCAAAAACGTCTGGAGTTGGGAATATATTGACAAGTATTGGTTGTAAAATAAAAGAAAAAATAACCCTGAATTTATCCAACTCTAACAATAACTGAAGAAATATACACAAAATATGGTACGGTTAAACATTAAATTTTTATACATAGCCTACTAACCCCCAAAAGATGGTTTTAAGTCAAGCTTTAAATGAAAAAGGGGATTAGAACAAATTGAGAAAGAAACAAAATTGAAGTGAAGTGACAGGTTTTTCATTATCCCTTTTGCTTGTTCTTATTGACTACAGATGCTTCATCAAAAATGAAAAAGCCCCTTTTAGCAGAGTATAAAATTGATTTGCTTTTGAGTTACAAAATTTAAACTGAAGTTAATCAGGTTTCTGTCAATGACCTCACATCCTGTAAATAGGTCTAATATTCGCTAAGTTATTGAAATTTTGAGTCAATTTCGTCCTGATTGGTATTTAAATCAGATCTTTTTTTCTGAAATTATAGCTTTTAAAAGCAAAAACTAAATTGTAGTGGTCAAACATCAAATTTAAGATTGAAAAAAGCATAAAAACGTTTATCCATACAAATGCAATCAATGGAGACCAGCAAGGGGTTTTTCAGGCTGAATACCCAAATTCAATTCTTCCTTTAATCCAGCCATCTCCCAAGATTTTAACACCATGTCCTTGTTGTTTCTCAGATAGTCACAGTGTCTCATGATCCTTTAAGCATAGTTAGTACTTCAAGTTAGAAAACTTCACCATAATTTCTACATTGTATATGTCTTTTGCATTATCTTATTGATCTTTAACTCGAGTTGCATACAAAATCTCAAGCCTTTTTTCAGAAAATCTTAAGCGTGTCATTTGACGGTTAATACACCATTTGAAAATGATTTCATGCTATTTGGCACATGCAAAACTGCGCAATTATTTTTTTTAATTAAACTGGTCATATCTTTCGTAATTTGTTCACTTAACACATGGTAAGCCAAGCTTTTCTTTCTCTGATTTTTAATCATTGGTAAACGATGATTTCCAAAATCTCGATATTTTAATTACTCTTGTGGTTCTTGGTGTATGTGATGTTACACCATGGGAGAAAATCAACTGGAGAAAAACATTAAAGTGTTTTCCCTGCCTAGAACTGAATTGGTAGGAAACCATCATCCAGCGAAAAAAAGAAGTTACCTGTAATTTGTTTTGTTTTGCTGTTTTTTCGTTATCGGTAATGTTACTTGAGCTTTGTCTTTTAAGAGTATGCTACAAAGCATATACGCAGGGGAATGTTGTATGGTCAAAATTTTTATTAATCTCTTTGGAACTTCATGTCAATTCTAAAGCACCTTGTGTTTTCATTGATAGTGTAAATTAATCTCATTGACGAATGCCACTGTATGTTTGATGTACTACCCTTACCAGTTAGCCTTCTTTAATCACAGTTTCTATAGCACTTGCCTGGCCCAATTTTTGCCCAGTTTGATTGATATTCCATTTTCTACCAAAAGTGAACTGACATTTCCTAATACTATTCCACGAGCAAGTCTCCGAAGAGGAAAAGTTGGCCCTTTTAAATCAAGGCATTTAACCATTGAAATGGTTTTGTACATGATATCCTTTTGTAAGAAAGTTGTGTTTACCCTGTGTTTACAGTAACTGCGACAGAAGAGTATTGTAAAAAAGATAAACTGTTTGAAATAATAAGATCAGGGGCGAGTCGATAATTGTCTTTCAGGGAGACTTCAGAGAATTGCAGAAAAAATAACCAAAGTACATGTAACGATTTTTACAATGTTTGGTCTGAGATGCCAGTAGCATCCCTCCTCCCTCCAACACACACGTAAGCTCACCTTTAATATTCTACATATTTCTTTAACCTAGTAGAAATATACAAAGAAATAAAGTTGAAAGGGTTTCAGTTCCCACATGGAATTTCCTTGCACATGGATGTAGAGTCAGCTTGTTTACTGCTTGCTCGGATTGTCAGCTACTTGTTACATCAGAGAGCTTCAATACGGCTTTCTATTGATACCTCTCCAGTTTGTGAATTATTGGTTCATGTGGTTTATTGTTATGACCGTTGGAACCACGTTTTGCATCTGGAATGTTTTCTCAACAGATTTTTGTCAACAGGCAAGGTATAACATCCACTAGCATAGATCATTATTGACCTGTACAACTTGTACGTGGGGGTAAACTATGCTAACAGTGTACCATTTACAAAAATTATTTAGTTTTTCCACAACACGGTTTATGAGTCTAACGTGCAAACATGAAGCTATACATAAAACTACGACAGCTACAACTAGAACTTAAATCATACTGGACCTTAAGCGTGACCTGTGCCATATATTTTATACATAATGCTGTATCATAATGCTAACTTGAATAGTCGAATATGATATCATTATATTATATTATTTTCTGACTTTTTAGCTTCCACTGTTTTGATATAATTCTAAACTAAACCACTATCTATTACACCTGTAAAGAAAACTTGGCTATTTTTTTGAGTTACAGTCAAATTGCATTTTTCCCTTTTGCATATATATTATTTTGTTTTTCTTCAATGGTTTCTTCTCCTAAAGTACCAAAAATTATTGCAGTAAAGATCTCAACTTTTTAGCAATTGTAGAGAATTTTTGTTTTAGAATTGTTTTCATAAGATATGAACGCCAAGTTTCATGTAATATTGCTATAAATATTCTCCTTGTCCTTGTCTATTTCTTTATCTTACAACTCCTCGAAATTGTTTACTCTTCTGTCTTTTCGGACCTGGGTGTATTGATGCAAAGTGGCTGACTGCTGCAATATTCCTCTAAAGCAGTGCGTACTTCCCAATCTCTTCACATTTTCTTCTTTCTATTCATTATACAAATAATTTGTTTCAAATTGTCATTTCCGCAGTCCCTTCAATTCATATTTTTCGAGATTTATTGATTGGTTGCAGTTTTGACTGTAGCAAGTGCGTACGGGTACATAACATATCAAATTAAATTATCAAGTAAATTCTGTTTTTAATTGTCATTCGTCATTACACAATACAAATCGTAACTGATGTTTCTTTTTCGGAAAACAAACTTCAAGGATCAAAATTGTTTGTTTCTCGGATTCCAGAAAACAGACCTGTAGAAATCATTGATCCTGCAAACTACATTTTGGACGAAGATTGCAAGCCGAGGTTGAGAGGCTTAACCCAAAACAAATTCCAAAACCAAACAGAATAAACTATGTTTTGTAAAAACAAAAAGAATGCACTTAAAAATAACCATATCCATATCCATATCCATATCCATATCCATATCCATATCCATATCCATATCCATATGCATATCCATATCCATATCCATATCCATATCCATATCCATATCCATATCCATATCCATATCCATATACATATACATATACATATACATATACATATACATATACATATACATATACATATACATATACATATACATATACATATACATATACATATACATATACATATACATATACATATACATATACATATACATATACATATACATATACATATACATATACATATACATATACATATACATATACATATACATATACATATACATATACATATACATATACATATACATATACATATACATATACATATACATATACATATACAAGAAATAAAATGAATTAATTCAATCTTATAAACCATAAAATTGTTTATTTAGTTCGTTATGTTATTCGATCGATGTCTACAAAGGCTTCCTCTTCCTCTACCTGACCAAATTAAATTAGATTAATATCAAAAGCAAACAAATAAATAGATATGTAACAGCAAAAAATACAGGAGACTGAAAATAGATAAAAATCAAATTAAAAGGTTGAAAAAGGAATATATAAAGAACCTTTAGCATCAGATTGTTTTACATATTTTTCTAAGATCCTGATTAGACCTACTTAATACTAAGCACTTCCTAGTTTTCTTATAACTATTTATTTTTCATCTTGAAAAGTACACATTTTTTGTGAAAGAGCTGAGATTTACGAAAAAAATCTTTTGTTAATTTGACTTTCTAAAATGCTTCCAAAACAAGAGGATAGTAGAAGAAATGCTTCCTATTGTTACAAATAAAGTTGTAAAATAAAAGTTTTCTTTCAGCCAATTCACTAAGATATTTTTCGTTAGGTTTGAAAATCTGCATAGAAGCATTAATCCGTCGACTCCCTTAAGTAATATATAAAATGAAAGCTATTCTTCTGATATCAAGTTTATCAGGCTCATTGAAAATTCATGATTCTAACTTGGAAGTGTTACTCTTTCCTATGCTTGGTCATGGCATAACTGGGTCAAGTTCAATGATTTTTTGAAATAAAATATAAAAATCTGTTAACGTTGATGCTTTATCAAGCAAGCGTGTGTGAGAAACTGCTGAGAAAAGGACTGGCTCTTCTAAAAACCTATAATACACCTATTGAAATTAAAAGCTTGTCGTGTCTACAGGAAGCATGGAAGTCAGTATTCTTCAACTTCAAACATTAAGAAATCAACGTGATCTCATTTCTAGCACATCTAGCTCACTTGATTTATATTTTTTATTGCAAATTCAACAGCAGGCTGTGTTTTCTCTAATTGCAAAACCATGGAAGTCATTGAACCAGTGAGTTGTTACGACTGCTAGAAGAACTCAGTAGACAACTGAGATACTATATAATAAATCTGATTTTTTCTGCCTGTCACCATGAAATTTCTATGGCAATTCACAGCCAATTTATGCCCGACTCAAGTGGCTGACGCTATACTGGTGCCCTTGATTGAATATTTAATGTCTTGATGTAGCACCATGAGTATTCTATAAACTGTTTGAGATTCGTGGCGCTGTGAAAGGATTTCAAAGTGAAATAAAAAAGCCTACATCGAAGCTTAGTCATTCATTAGTAGATAGTTGTATCTTCCAAATTTACTCTACTTGAAAGGTTATACAAATCACGGCTTTTGTTGGTAACTAAATTTACAAGTGATTTTATACTCAGCAAACATTTAAGAATCGATGGGGTTTATTGCCGACACAGCCAGATAAACTCTCTAATTAGCCTCAAACATGACAGTTGGGTTTCCTGAAAGTTGGTAGCTTTTGATATGTTTCTTGATCCAGAAAGATAAAGAAAATCAGAGGTACAGGTATTTTCTAAGAAAAAACTCAATGAAATATGAAACATTCTACTTACTAAAAGACAGTGTGTTCAATCCTTCAAGATAGGAAGTTTGGGTTTTAAATATAACAAACTAATTGCACTGGAAAAGTTACAAATTTTTTGCTGCACTTTGCTTGGAAAATATTTTCTTAGACAATTTAGTAAAACGGAGTAATTTGAAAGTTATTTCATTTTTTTTATCATCTGTCCTCCACCTTCGAATACTTAGTTTATAAAATCATTAAAATTCAGGGAAATAAGATGATCACACCAAAGCTTTTAGAAACTTTGGTGTGGCTGTCTTATTCCTTAAGAAAAAAGCAGCTCAGACTAGTTTCTTGTTCTGTCAAGCAGATATAAACAGCCTTCAGAAAGTGTTATAATACAAACCAAAATGAAAGTAAGTTTCTAGAAAAATTACATCATTTGATACTTTAAACAATTTCAATATCCACCCTATGCTCCCAAAGCAATATGCAAGTTTATTTGCAAAGTGCAACTTTTGAGCTGGTCTTTTCTAGAAATTTGTTATGTGTACCTTGTCAAATTTTATTTTTATCAAGCACAAACATAACTGATGCAAAAAGCAATGCTGCATTATTCCTAAAATGGCATCCTGTATAGGAAGTAAGGAAAAATACGGAATACTAATGCGACTATGAACTAGGGTTGGTTTGCTTCAACACACACAAAATCATATGCACAGATAAAGAGAAAGAGAGAGAGAGAGAGAGAGAGAGAGAGAGAATATAGATAGATAGATAGATAGATAGATAGATAGATAGATAGAGGGAGAGGAAGATGGCAACCTTCTCGTGGTCTCTCCTGTGAGTAGCAGTTACACTGTGAAACCAATTGCTATCAGGATTGCGAACTGATCATCGCATTTGCTATGGGTGGTAAAAGGATAACCCCTCGGCCCACTGCAAAAGTATCTACCCCTCGTGAAACAAAATCTACAGTTCATCATCCAAGAAAACAACCAAAACAATGGGAATTTGGTATTGGCACATGGAATGTTCGAGGCCTCACTGCTTACGCTAAACAAGAGTCACTAATTAAAGATTGCAACCAATACAACATTGACATCCTCTGCATACAAGAAACAAAAACAAAAGAACATTTTGAAAAATCCACACCAGCAGGATATAAAATCATCCTTTTGGAACAAAAAGAAGCCACTTTTCGCGGCATGGGCTTTATAATAGGCCCCAGACTATCGAGCTGTGGGTATGAATACAAATACATAAGCGACAGAGTATGCTTTCTAGATATTAGCATACCCACTCGGAAAGGTACTCCTCTCAAAACAAGAGTAGTAAACGTATACGGTCCAACTAGCGAACGTGCATCAGCATCACCGGCTATGCTCGAAAAATTCTACTTGGAATTAACATCAGCCATCAAGATACCATCGAGATGGAAACTATTCGTTTGTGGTGATTTCAATTCCAAGCTAGGAAAGTTAACACCGAATGATATCACTGCTGGTTTACAAACCTGTATGGGATCATACAGTATAGGCAAACGTAACACAAATGGAGAAGCTCTCGTAAATTTTCTCACAAACAATGAGCTATTTGCTACCAACACAGCCTTTAAACATCCCAGTAGGCACAGAACCACTTGGATATGCCACATCGCTGATAAAAACCGTGAGACAGGCTCTAAAGCCACTAAACCGGTCTTCAATCAAATTGATTATATCCTATGCCAAAAGTCAGCAACCGCAATCATACAAAATTCTCGATCATACGGAGGTACAGATACCAATTCGGATCACAAACTAGTAGTTTCCAGGATAAGAATCAATCAACTTCATCTGGTCCATAAGCAACGACCAAAGAAACCCGCCAATGAAAAAATCAACATAGAAAACATACGCAGAAACACCGATATCAAATACAATTACCAAAGGCTCTTGCAAATTAATTTGGATCAACAAACTACAGATCCCAATCCCAACAAAGCTCTCTCAAATCTGCTCACATGTATAAAAACCTCTGCAAAAGAAGCAGCTGGCACTGTCAAATACAGCAAAAAATCTAAAACACTCGATCCGACTGTTGTTGAATTATCGGAACAACAAAAATCGCTCCGCCTAAAAATTTACCAAAAAGGTGTTAGTAGAGATACCACTGAGCTCCGCAAGAAACGCAACGATATCTTGCGCCAAATCAACAAACGACTGAAAAACATTGCCATAGAAGAAGCAGACAGCCTGGCAGATGAAATCGCATCTACTGATGACAGTCGTAGAATGTTCAAAGCCGCAAAGAAACTTCGTACCATGAAACCGACACCAGCCATCATCGTCCAGAATGAAGAAGGCAACTTCATGGGCTCAGATACAAACAAAGCACAAATAATAAAAGAATGGTTTCAACGACAATTCACTGATGATACTGACATCCCACTAGAACCATTTGAGGGAAATCCAAGACCACTCAATAAACCGATCACTGTAGCAGAAATAGATATTGCCATCAAATACCTCCAGAATGATAGAGCAGCCGGTCCCGATGACATGAACAATGAGCTATTTAAGTACGGTAAAGAAGTCGTTGCCGCCCCACTTGCCAATATATTCAACTCAGCCTTTGCTCAACATACACCGATTGATTCGCTAAAGGAAGGCATCTTGATAACCATACCAAAGCCAAAAAAACCTCAAGGCCCCCCTGCAAACCTCCGTCCGATCACACTACTGAACAGCACAAGAAAAATTTTATCCACCATTACTCTGAATAGAATAAGGGATAAAGTAGACAAATATACAGGATTACATCAAAGCGGATTCAAAAGAGGTAGAAGCTGTGCCGACATCGTCTGGGCACAACGCATGTTAACATCCGTCGTTCTTGCTAGAAAATGGGACTTCCACAAGATGAGTATCGATATGTCAAAAGCCTTTGATACCATCAAACGCAAACGTATACTCGAGATTCTTATACACGCAGGATGCAATGAAGACGAACTAAGACTTGTGCGTATACTACTATCAGGAACATCTCTTCGTGTTCGAATAAAAAACGCACTCTCCGATTCATTTGAAACCTCCATAGGATCACCTCAAGGAGATGGTTTATCACCAGTATTATTCACATGTTATCTCTCACACGCTCTAAGAAAAATAAGAAATAACTCCATCAGACCAAATCCTCTCGTTTCTTGCCTTGGTATGCCACTGGAAATGGAATATGCAGACGATATCGACTTTTTAGATGAAGAAAAAGAACCTCTGGAAAAATTACAAAAAATTGCTGCAGAAAAACTTAAAGAAGAAAATCTATTTATGAACGAAAGTAAAACTGAGTTTACACACATATATCTTGCCGAAATATCTGAAACTGATCCAGAAGGAACACCTATCCGAGGCTGCGAAAACTGGCGTAAGTGTAAAACGTTAGGGTCCCTGCTATGTAGTTCAGCAGACATCTCTGCCAGATGCATCCAAGGCAACATAGCATTTAAATTATTATCAAAAATCTGGTCTCGCCGCAATAAAATTCCGCTCAAAACCAGACTCAAACTTTATAACGCGTACTGCCTCTCCATCATGCTATATAATTGCGACAGTTGGGCTACCAACAAAGCTATGATGAATAAAATAGATATATGCCACCGTAAACACTTGCGAACGATAACAGGTCACCTATGGCCCAAAAGCGTAATCAGTAATAAAGAACTGTATAAAATCTGCCAAACGGATCCTATATCTACACTAGTAGCAAAGCGAAGATGGTCTATGCTAGGTCATGTCCTACGCATGGACATCAACACCCCCACCCAGAAAGCCCTTGAATTCGCCATATCAGGAGCAACAATGTATAAAGCCAGAATAGGACGCCACTCTACAAATCTTCTCAGCACCATCCGTGAAGACGTCAAAAACTTCGGACTTGAGCAACTCCGTACCAGAAAACAGCTCCAGAGCCTAAGGGAAAAAGCAAGAGAGAAGAAGAACTGGAAACGTTTCAACGAAGGTCTGATTGCATCTATGTGATGTCCTCGACTACCAAAGAAGCAGAACACAGAGGATAAGTAAGAAAGTATAGATAGATAGAAAGAGGCCTTAACCCTATATCAGATGTGGCACAAAGATTAAAAATGCAAAACTCTGATACTTTTAATCACGTTAAATCAATCCTATACACACTTAAATAAAAATACCATGATACAGTATATTTCAGATAATCGCAATGCCTCGGTTGCACGGAAAAATTTGCAATTAACCGAAATTGCGTTTAACCGAAAATGCTCTTCCCTCTCAGTTTTGATGTCTTGGGAGTGCGCCTACGTTTGACAGGTGTTCATATTGCATAATGCATCCGATTCAGCTCAGTTAAACAATGGGAACACCTCAATCAAAGGCTTTCATGACCTAACTAGAACAGCAGACAAATTGTATGTTCAAAGAGGGCGGCATCAGAAATGCCTAGGAAGATATTAGCGCTCAGGACTTTGAAATTCCAAAGGATTTGTGGCTTTTTCACAATATTTACCTGAAATTTTGACCCGAGTTCGCCAGCAGGGCATTGCGATTAACCGAAATTTCCGAAATCACACTTGCAAAAAATTGCAATTATCAGGTTGAAATATATAGTGAAAAATCCGTTTCACAGAGAAGATTGCAATTAACCGAAAATTGCGTTTATCGGAATTGCGATTATCCGAAATATACTGTAATAAAATTAAATCTTTATCATCTGGGAAGGTCCATAATTACAGTATCTAGTCTTATTGTCTAGTATCTCGTCTTATTTAATCTTATTGTTTGTAAGCAAAAGTTTTATGTCAGAGTCAATATGCNAGCAGACAAATTGTATGTTCAAAGAGGGCGGCATCAGAAATGCCTAGGAAGATATTAGCGCTCAGGACTTTGAAATTCCAAAGGATTTGTGGCTTTTTCACAATATTTACCTGAAATTTTGACCCGAGTTCGCCAGCAGGGCATTGCGATTAACCGAAATTTCCGAAATCACACTTGCAAAAAATTGCAATTATCAGGTTGAAATATATAGTGAAAAATCCGTTTCACAGAGAAGATTGCAATTAGCCGAAAATTGCGTTTATCCGAATTGCCATTATCCGAAATATACTGTATTTGAGCCCCAATATTCTTTTCAATTCTTTCAACTTTATTGTTTGAATCTGATCTTATAGTATGAATAAACCAAGCGCGTTAATACATCAGCATTTGTCGCGTTGCCTGAAGATAGTCTCCTGTTGCTCATGTATGCAATGTCCTTAAGTAAACGTGATTCTGAATATCATATGGACTATTTCTTTGGCTGATTTAAACTATTATTCTAATCTTATTCCTCAAATTTAATATACACATACTTTTTCTTCCTCAATCTCTCTTTTATCTTAATGAAAAACCACAAGTCAAACGATATTTTTTAAAAGTAGAAAGTGCAGCCATCGGAGAGAACCGGCTACCTTACCAAATTTCTTTTTTTTCTAAAGTGGAGAAGTGAACATGATTCTTCTTCTTCCAATGGCCTAATCTCCCTGATACTCCCTAGTGAAAGACAAACCTGGTATTGCCAGGTATTTTACACTCTTCGATCTCATCATTTTTATTGCATGGGTCTTTCAGTAATCGATCATAAGCTATTACCAAATCACAGTTAATACTTTGATAAATTGCCTTTGCCTTGCACTTCTATTTTGAATGAACTACATCAGCGCGACATATTACCTTCCAACTGGTGTCACTGCGGGACATAAATTTATTAACATAGTAACATACTGTAGCAGTCAACACGTCCTTTGTAAATGAAAGAGGAATTACTCGCTATTTGAAGATTACTTTGGTTGCAGTAGCAAGATACCATTCAAAACTGTTCTAGCAATTTGAATTTTGTACTTCTCGTGCTTTCCACCATACAGTATTTAAACGAGTTTTTGACATTATTTCAACCTTTGCACCTTTTGAACTGATTCAAGTAGTTCAGGCGCTTTTCGAGAATTATTGAAGAGAATATGTAACGTCCCCAGATTCTTAAAAAGATTAGCTACATCTATTGCTACATCAGCAGAATAGCACAAGACCAAATTCAGAGTATGATCATAGCAGTAAATATACATCATGTAACTTACGATCTTTTCCCTGATAAGAGGCTGCAAGCCACCATAGTAGCCACTCATATTGAAAGATCTATCATAAGTCTATGCCACTAGCTTCTCAAAAGTAACTCTACAAGACTCATGCGCAGTGAAAGGTGCAGTGTGAAGTTTAGCAGCAGTTACCTCGATGCAAGTTGGGAAACAAGAAAGTTCTCTGAACATTTATCAAACTGGTCAACGAGCCTTAGACCGATACTTAATTGCCATGTCCTGAGCAGTGTCAACTATTTATTACCAAGCACTGCCATTATGAATCCCATCTACAATTTCAAAAGAAATTTCCTTCCCGATAACGGGAACAAGTTTAATCTAAAAATCGTTACTAAGAAATATACCTTTTTTACTTCGTCTGTTGGTATGTTAAATATACTTCAACCATGGTTCAAGGATACATTTTTGTTGATGCTGCAAAAATTAGCTCGTTTGTATAGGATGTGTGTTCTTTACGACACACATAATCACTATTCTTGAGAAATGGTAAACATATATGTTCAAAAGTTTGAAAATAAACAAAGATAGAAATATTGGTCCATAATTCGATGATTATTTATAACTTTTGTTTTTGTCTTTAGGTTAGCTCATTGTGTAGATCAAATGACTACATGAATTTAAGGTTCTGTGGTATCTTTGGCAATCCATAACTAGGCATTGTATGGAATTCTGTTGTCATTTTCAACTAGAAACATCACCTTCTTATTTCCAGCCACACAACAGGGTTCAGAGGTGAGTCTGTCCCTTGATTTGTCCCTCTTTTTCTTCAACCCCAGACCCCTTGCCGCACAACGTCAGCAGTTTTATTTATTTATTATTCCACAATAAGTAGTCTGTTTAATGTTTTTCTTTGATTCAAGACCGTATTGGAGTATGTATACTGGGTCTACATACTATTATCCACCATATCTATAATAGTATGTAGGGCAACTTTTATTCCTGCCGCAAATTGATTCATGGCTCTTGTGGATCGTTAGCATTCTGAGTGGCTCAAAGGTCCACTAATATTTTAGTTTTAAATAATTAGGCTATACACTGTACATTTTAAAGCAATACATACAATACTAGGTCAGTGTTTTCTATAACATGACACAAGATGATTTTCTAGCCACTGTGCATTGCATTACTTAAAACTGAATAATATTGTATGGCAACAATAAAGTAGCGTATTCCACTATAAAAACATTTGGATTTTCCTTATATTGTATGACGTTACAGTTCCACAATACTTGATGCTAAGGCAGAAGGGAAAAGAGAACGCGGAAGAAAGAGAAAGAACAGAATGTGGAATATTACAGAGATGAATATAATGGGAATTAAACAGTGCAGTGAATTGCGCCAGAATAAAGATTTTTGGTAGTCCATAGAGCATCTAACCTCTGCAAAGAGAAGGAATCCTAATAAGGTGAAGTTAGAATGCATCTGTCTTACAGTGTTTGGCTTTTTAGGCTAATGTGACGCAACGTGTTTCCTAAAGTATTACATTACAATGTGTGACATGTTTTCTCTGGGGATGTTGCAAAATGACATAAATTACAATTATTTTAGCGCCCCATAACATAAGATATGTAAATATTCATCCAGGTTGTATTGATAGCTGATAGTGAGGAAAAAGTTCAAAATCTTGTGACCGTGGTTAAGTAGAGGTGCAAAGGAAGAGGGTTGACAATATATCTGGATAAAATATGGAAATTTTGAGTCAAAATGTAATTTTTAAGTAAATTTTAGTGGAAATTAAACAGGTGAGAAGATCTTGTTACTTAGAAAGCTACATTTTTTTTACATTTTTTTAAGTACCGAAGATAGAAAAAAAAGAAAATGGGAAGGGAAGACACGTTTTCAGAAAATAAGTAACATGTTATTTAGTAAACAAATGGCTGTCAATAATAAAGAATAACATCCATAAAAATATATGTACAATTGTTGCTTTCTGGCTTGAAGCTTGAACTATCAGTAAAGAGACGGAGAAACAGTTGTAATCTTCTGAGATGTGGTGTTGAGAAAGGCTCTCAAAGTTTATTGAACAGGAAGGTTAACAACAAATAAGATAGATGAGAAAAACGGTTCCATTAGGAAAATTACTAGTAAATGTGATAAGAAGACAGAAAAGATTCTCAGAGCATTTTATACAAAGAAGTAAGATATATTTTATATATATACACATATATATCACAGTATGATAGCTCTAATATTCTTATATTATTGAGCACTGTCGATAGCTGATAATTACTTTGATACTGGTATGTATATATATGTAATATGAAATTATGGATAATAAATCATTTTCATATATTTGTATACCTGAGTTTGTCCTGAACCCTACGTATGATGAAAGTGCTTGATGCTGGTAGCAGAGTTAGGTTTTTTTATTAAAAGTAAGCTGGAAAAAACCTCCACAAAAGGGTAATAATGGTACAATTGGCTCAAAAGCTCATAACCCTGTCTACATAAGCTTTTTATGTCCTGTGCATGAATAACCTTGTGAGCAACTAAGATTTTTTCTGATGAACAAAATATTATGAAACTATGTAAGTATTTACTTACTTAATCTGATTGACAGTACTGACAGTCTTTTGTCACCCGTTGTAAATGTTAACGTATATTTATGCATACACGTGTTTCATCTATTGGCAACTTGTAAGCAGTATGCCCGCCTTGTCAGCATTCATATACAAAAAACACAGGATTTTGATTACATTGGCTATATTCTGGATATATTTAATAGTTAAATCCCATTACAGAGGACACCTTGTAAGATACTTAGGTCTCGACTTCATAAAGATTTTGAATTGTTGTAATATAGACCAGTGCGTCCAGTTTTTTGTTTTCTGCTATCAATTTAGTTTCCAATATTTTCTTGCTCTGCTGTAGATTTTTGGACTTTACAAAAACATCTTGTTTAGCAGCAGAAGCAACATTTTTTTCCTCCACCTACTACTCTCCTTTTTCCTTCTTCCATGGCCTTTTTGTTGTTGGTAAAAGTGGGATAAGTGCATCTTTCTCCTCTATAATCTTTAAGCATGTGTATCTTTTCTTTCCAAACTCACTTTTGGCATAACGTTTTGCTTCTTCTACAGCATTTCGTTATTTCATCTATTCATCTATATCCAGTTTGACTCGCTTCCATCAACAATGCTTACCAAGAGTTGGTTCAGTAGTTTCAACATCTTTTTTAAAATCGATGATACTGTCAACCCTTGTGCTTTGTTCTTAAGGTCCAATACAGTTTGAAAGCTCTCTATCAATAACAGAGTCAATTATATTATTAGTGAGTTTGATATTAACACAGGTGTCACAGATCCACACGTTTTGAAATAGGCTACAATTGTTTTCCTCAAATCGACACTCTGAATTTCATTAAGTTCTTTACTAACATATAGGCACCTTACTGCAATTTGGTAGTTATTTTAATTGTGTTTAATTTATTCATGAGATTGCAAGTTTGGTCACAAAAATATGTTAAGTCTGTTGAAAGTTTCCCTCGTTGTCGCTGTATTAAGTTGTTAACGCAAATGTTGCCATCCGGAAGGCATCTGTACTTGTTTACTTTCCATGCCAAATAAACAAAATGTTCAGTTTCCCTTTACCTTGAATCCTTTCAGAAGCCTTCGGGAGATTGTTAGACTTCCTAAGTCATACAGCTCTTATGGCAGGCAGTGGTAAAACGTAAACAAAGGAGGAGACCAGATCAACAAACTTTATGAAAAAGTTTAGTATAGGTACAAAAGCTAACCTATACTGAAATGTCAATAATTTTGTAAAGTAAACTTTTCCATGAAAGGAGCTACTGAATCCTAACATATGACATCCTCATGCGCACAAACACAAGTACGCACACAAACATGGCTTTGTCGTCAACCTTAATGTTGTTTGCAATGAGGTATTCTACTTGTTCTTATCATTTAAAAAGTTATCCCCTTTTTTCTGTATGAAACGTTCGAGTAATTTGTTGTTCCACAGATGGTCCCTAAATGATTTTACTAATCGTAAGAGACAAAACCATACCTAAGGGGTAAAATACATCGTATTTTTAATATAACATTGTTACTGTGACAGAGCATAGATACAAAACAGGAAAAAATACTCTTTCTTTGACACTAATACAAGCAAAAAAGTATGGTAGAAGGAACTTTCAGTTAAATTTTAAAAAAGGTTATTAAATTTTGCTTTTAATTCTATATGAGAAAAATTACGGTTTTACAATAGTACTTTTAACAGCATAACTTTTTAAGAGTACAATATACTATATAATGAACTATGTTGCTGAAAATATTTTTATAAATAGATTTCATCTTATTCACCTCCCCATTTTTTATTCTTTAAATTTGCTACTTGTCTAATTTTTAACTACGATAAGCTGTGGTTGTTCTTTGCTCGAACTCATTTGTTACAATTCTTTTATCTTTGCATTTTGTTATCCAATGCAACTATTTTTTTACCCTGGTATTGTTTTACTAGATTTGTACTCAGGTCCTTTTTTATAACAACGTCCTTTTTTGTTGAAATGGAAAACGCTGTAAAAATGTATTTTTAAAAATCATTGAAATAACTTTGCCAGTTGCTTTCATGCAAGGACTCTTTGTTGGTTTTCCTAAGGCAACATGTAATTCGTTCGAAAATCACTAAATTTGCTTATTTGTATTTTCTTATTACAAAAAATAATCAGCGTCAATATAGTCTTGTTAAGACGAGTTGAATCTCTCCTCTGTTAAACTTTGATATATTGTGTATCCAACAAAACTTCTGAGTATCTATATTCAAAACGTTACATCCTATTAATGGCTATCATATCTGAGCGAGCCAAGGTTACATTACCGAGCCAATTTATCTCTTCTCATCAGTTTGGCACGAAAAAGAAGACGTGGCTCATTTACAAGTCAACAAGAAGTGATTTTTTAACTTAGTTTGATTTAAGAGTAATGAATAACATTGCTTGATATTTTATTTTGGATTTAAAAACAGTAATAAAAAATTCATGACCATGGCTTCTTTTGCTATAACGAAACTCGACCCTAATTGAAGAACAGCATTTTAGTTATTACTCCACTGGTAGTGTGTCTCGCTTTATTAGACAGACTACACTAGTTTTCATGAGATCAAGATATGATTCACAGTTTTGATATTAAATTATATTCAATGTGAATCCATTTTATTTGAAAGTCGGCTCGACAGTCATAACTTCTCGCCAACATCTGATTCATTTATTATGATTTCATCACTCTTAAAAACACCCCATTTTGCATATCAATCATTTTTGCCTTGAGATTAAATTACCGCTCTTTCAAAGCCAACTTCCTTGTTAATTTCAAACACAAGATAAAGCCTTTATTCTCACAGAGAGTTATTAATCTTTACTAAAAGAATATGGGTTAGAGCTTAGGTCAATACATTAAAGTTAAAAGTCTCAACTGTCACTTAATATCATCAAGATGTCTCCTTCAATGGATTACAACATATCCCAGCTGGTTGAAACAGGATTTAATCTGATGTATATTTTTGATGAGTCGTTTTTCGTTTTGTGTTAACATGGAAAAGGTGTTAGTAACAAAGACAGATTATGAATTACGTTACAGTTGCTAGTGCTTGATTTAATCACTGACGTTTTTCACTGTACATACAGCTATTGATGGATATGACCCAGAAGCTTAAGGAAGTAGGCTTTATGATAAATTATATCATTTCAATTGTATTAAGATACTGGCTAAAATCAGTGTAAACAAAGGTGGGATAGCTTAAAGAGGCTAAAACAAATCTCATTTTGAACCGCATGTATTGTTGACAACACCTTATGTATTTAATGGAGATTACGTTTAGAAGCATATAATTGATAAATATTTATTTCTCCCGTGCTTAAGGGTTTTATCGTTTTGAAAAGCACAGTCTAAGTTCAGACCATCCATTACACTCTTTTTTTTGGTTAACCAGTTGTTGTTGTTTTTAAAGCTCGTTGTTTATTACAATTTCAATTTTTAAATCCTATTGGAATTATATGTTTTTTCTTAATACATCTACCATGGAATTATGGAATCGTTTGAACCTCTAATTCACAGGAAAATAATGTAGACGCGTGGGGAGACTGCATATGTTTCTAAATGCGATAAAGCACTTTTCTTTATATTCCGATTTATTTTGTCTTTGTTGAAAATTTTCTTTTGACCAGTTACAATGCGGGAGTTTCATATGATGTTTTTTCCTCCTATTTACTCTAGGTTATCACAATTTGACATTGTTTTTGACGTTAATTTTCATAAATTGTAGAGTCTGATTGACTACGAAGTGCATTTTTCTTCCAAGCTTATCGGACTTCTCAAAGAAAAGGCACCCGTAAGTTGTTCTCAATTTTTTTCACCCAACTGGATGCCAGTGTTCCTACAAAAAAATGGTTTGACTGAAAAAAGAGTAGTTAAATTATTTCACTCAAATGAGTTTAAACTATCTCCAGTCACATTTGTTTGATGAGGTTTTTGATAAAGTAGTAATGCTGCTAGAGATCGCTTTGGAAACGGTTTATTTTCCTTCGTTATCTATTTCGTACTTTCAAGGAACGAAACTAAAGCTTGTCGTTATCAGCTTTATCTGGGAAAAACGGAAATTGTTTAGTTAATGCCGAAACTATCTTTATTTAAAAGGAACTAAAATATCATTTGCACCCAACTGAACAAATGTCTATGAATTTCATTGATATCAACTCTACCATCTCATACCTGGTTCAAACCGTATCATTGATAAAGTACTTGTCTTCATTTCTGAATATTTAGATTTAAACATAAATCTATTTATGTATCTATGTGTCTATGTATCTATGTATCTATGTATCTATGTATCCATGTATCTATGTATCTATGTATCTATGTATCTATGTATCTATGTATCTATGTATCTATGTATCTATGTATCTATGTATCTATGTATCTATGTATCTATGTATCTATGTATCTATGTATCTAGGTTTCTAACTATGCAACTATCTACCCCTCTGTTGTAACTGATATAACAGATTGTTTGAATTTTAATATTTTATTTTTTCATTTAAAGTAATAAAAAAGAGGAGCAATAACTGGATTTCTTATGGTTCTTTTAAATTGTGTTGAAAGAATAAGATTTGTGCCACAGCTAATACGGAAAAATTGTTTGGGAAAAAACAACTAAAGACGCAAGTAGCCACAATAAACGTCTTAACAAATACTTTTGGAGCTGTGTCAAAATTATCTTCGATAAAGATACATTTTTTTCTTCATTCATCAAAGGAAGTCATTCCTTGAAATACTTCCAAAAATAATGTCTTTTCCTTCATCTGCTTTAAGCGATCAGTTACCTGAAACCTGCTTTAAGCGTTACCTTTGCTTGTGATCTTTCTTAAATGAGATTTTACGGATATTTTGATATTAGATTCTATCCCCACTTTTATGATAAATAAAGATATTGGTAAACGTCACATTCTCTTCTCGATTTCAAAAGTGGTTTTGGTGAGGTTTAAATAATCTTATACTTTATGCCCTTGCTTACCACCACCTACCAGAAACCAGAAGATCTCTTGCTTAATCTTTAGTCTTTATGCAGACTATAAAGATTGAATCAAATGGTATTGTGACAAAGGATTCTCATCTCTGGAATTCTATTCTAACATGGTGTCCTACAATAAAATAGTCTTAGTTCCCTACCATTTTATTTGTGCCTTAATACAATCATCCAGTACAACGAGGGTGAAAAGTAAACAGGATTTGCCTTTCTTTCTATGATGTACATGATCAGCAATTGAACCCTCTATACTGGTTTCAATTCGCCGACGACTCTGACATTGTCTCGAGTGAAGAACGAGAAAACCAGTTACTTGTGAATTGCTTTATTAGGTGGTGCCAGTTGGCAGGGATGGCCATGAAACTGAATAAATGCATTACCTTTAAATTAAGAAATTCTTCTTTACTTTAGTTTGAACAAAGGGTGTTTATCAACAGTGGATGTGTTCGAACTCTCGCTATCGGAGGATAAAAAAGCTATCAGAGACAATCAAGAAACCGTCTTGATAATGAACTTGCATTACAAGGAGCTGTTCTTTGATTTATCTTGTAACATTCTCTGCCAATAGCTACACCTCTTTGGTCTAAATTACAAAATAACACGCAAAAATATATTTTTAACATTTTCGTTCTACCTGCGTGTGCCTCCATTGATATTCTGGGTCACCAGAGAGACTCGCTAATGCTGTGACGCACTAACATGACGAATTTCTTTCTTGATTGTCTTGCACGTTTAGCTTGTTTGATGTCTACTCCAAGTAATTTTGCTATTTCTATCCATGGATCTCTGTAGTAAGGTTCTGTGATTGCGCATTGTGTCAGCTCTGTATATATGGACAATATATTTCAGATATTGAGCATTTACATAGCTTGTTACAATTTATGCTGCTACAATTTTACATATTTACTCATTGCTATAGACAAAACTGAAATGTGCCTCATTCCGGTCAGTGGGATTTCGTTCTGGGACGTATTTCCTCTTTCATTCCCCCTTTCACCGCTAAATTTAGCCCAGGCACGGTCAGTGCAGTGATCTGTGAAACATGCTGATTTAGCATTGGTAATTACTTGGCTCAGGTGTGCAAACTGCTGAAAATTTTCAATAACTTCTTTTCGAATACTCATCAATGATTCTTTCCTTGCAAGTTCTGTATCATTAGATACTTTTGTTTTTGTCATTTTGAATGATATAACTAGTGCAAATTGATTAGGTGTTTTTCTGATTACTGTGAGAGCGTTTTTGCTTTGTAATTTTTAATGCCCTTTGTAATTTTCGGCAATACATATAAAACCCTTTTTATACAGGCAAGTGATTCTGCAATGAAGCCAGAAACTTGGAACTTTAACTAATGTTCTGATGTGAAGTATACTTAATGAGCTGTTTACTATTATTATACTTTAATCCTTCTGTTTTAATGTCAGTTCATGCATTTCTGTTGTCTTTGAATATGCGCCACTCATCTCTCATTTTCTCTTCATTAGGTATCCCTTCATTTACAAGTACTTGTTCATCCTTCAAGTAAGGGAAATTTTCCGGTGTTTCTTATTCTGGTGGAGTTCATAAGTTTCTTGCTGTAAAGTGCTTTTCAAAGTGATTTTCTAATTTTTCAGGTGATATTTTGGCTTAGGACCACCCTTAATGGCAAAATATTTTTTGGCCAGCCTGAACGTCTTTTCAACATTTCTTCCTTCTGGAGCATTATTGATGCCCTCAACTAGCTCTTTGCAGCATTCAGGTTTTAGTAATATTCTCTTTTCCATGATTGTTTTCTGGGTATTTCTTATTTCCGTCCGGTCACTACATTATTAACAGATATTTTATTTTTTGTTTTAATACAGTAATAGTTTTAATAATTGTTTAGGATATAGCTTCCACATTTGTTACAACAGTAGATACAATATGTTCATTAAGATCATGGATGTTATCAATTTTTAATCCCACAAGAGCAGTATCGATTCTAGATGTCCGTTGTTGTTGCAGCTCTGGTTTTTCTTTTAGTGCTCTAAACTCAATCTTTGGTGTAAGATTTTTTACATAGTGTCCGCTGAGTTTGGAACGAAACCCTTTTTTGGTGGAAGGAAAACTGATAATCATTACACGTGGTATATGATCAGTGTCATATGAAGCAGATCCTCTTGTAAACACTTGGCAGGATTGTGCAAATTTTGACACCCAATTTGTGATGCAAATATAGTTGATATGTTCCCATGTTCCAGTTGCTGCATGACACTATGTTGCAGTGTATTCTTTTGTTCGGACAATTGAATTCATAAATTTCAGTTTAAGAGCAAGACACCATTGAAGCAATTTTTTGCCATTTCCATCATTTCAACATATTTTGAATTGTTCCTAAATATTCCTATATACATTCATATATATATATATATATATATGAATGTATATAGGAATATTTAGGAATTATATATATATATATATACATATATGTATATCTTGTGCTCCACGTCACGTATTGTGACTCTGCACTTCTCACATTGTTGACAGTCTGCAGGGCTCTCCCCGCAGTCAACGTTCTCCTGTAGTCTCTATCCTGAGCTTCCTGTTCTGCTTCAATAAAGGTGATCCCTAAAACTGCAAAGTCACGTGATATGATGTTGAACCAGGTGGGTTTGATTCTGCCTGGTGGTTTTTTGACTGGTCGAAAGAACTCTCTAAGCGCAAGTTTGGCTGGTGTTTCTTCAGGCATACGTAATACATGGCCAAGCCATCTTAATCTCCTTCTCTTGATTTGGGTACTTCATTTATTTGTGTTTGTGAGTTTATAGAGGTCTTTGTTGCTGGTGGTTTTGGACTATTTTATGTTAAAGAGCCTCCTAAGTCATTTTTGCTGGAAAACATCGATCTGCTGTTCTTCTTTTTAATCAGTTAATGTCCGTAATTCACTATTATATAGAAATATACTGGTGATAAAAGCATTTAGGATTCTGATCTTGATTTGTAGTTTTATGTTGCTTTTAAAGATATGATCTAACTTATTATAGGTACTGATGGCTAAACCTTTCCTTCTTTTGATATCTTCTATGGTATCTAATAGATTTCCGAGATATTTACATTTTTTCCATTCTTCGCTCGTGTTTTTTCTGTGGATTTTATATTTCTCCGTCTTTCCTTTGTTTATAAGTAGGTTCCTCTTCTTTATTTTATCCGGTATTTCCTATATATATATATATATATATATATAAATATATGTATGCTAATCAAAGAATAATAATAAACAATACTATTGATAAGATGGTACATCACAAATTGATTTCCAGGTCTTTATCGCATTATTTTTTAGCAAGGCCAAAGAACACAGTGTTTTTATGGACTTCCAACTATCTACAAATAGCATTCGTATGTCCGTCCTCTTAAACAAATCTGCAGTAAATATAACAGCTGTTCCACTCGTATTTCTCTGTTTATTTATTCTTACTTACAACCTATTGCAAAAAATCCAGTTCCTTTGTTAAAGAGAGTCTTTTTAAGAAAGGACTCATCTACCAAGGCCGACAATGGCCAAGCCCCTAAACCAGTGCTGATAAAGAAGTTATTAAGACTTAAGAATCATCACTGTTGTTTACAGGATCCCTCACGAACTGATAATCAACTTTTATCAGAATAGTATTGCAATCTTGTCTGTGTCAAACTCGAATTTACCAGCTCAGATCTAAAAACATCCCATGTATTGTACCAAAGGAAAACTACCAAGTGTTACCCAACATTAAATTTTCCAGACGTCTTGGACAATCACTATACTGTAAGTCACTGGAGTAAAGAGGGGAGCATGTGTCGATACATGATGAAGATTTTAGAACCTAATGCGACCAAGCAAAGAGCTTGGATTGCCTTCCTTCCTGTGACCATTCACAACGTGCTCAAAGCGCAGCGACTCTAGACGTCTTCGGATGAACTGAAAAATCACAATCTACCATACGTACGGGTACCGGTCGATTGCACCAAAGAGCTGTAGCCTTTGGATGTCAGCGCTAACGGCATATACAAGATGCATATTAAGAGTGCATTTTCGACTTGGCACACTTCTGTCGTCTCACAATACTTGAAAGTTGGGCAGTCTGCGTCAGAAGTAGAAATGAAATCAAAACTGAGCAATATAAAGCCGATTCAAGCTCACTGAAGGTTACAAAGTTGCGACAAATTGAGAAATAACCCTACCGAGGTGATGTGTGGTTATAAAGAGGCAACTATTTTGTCTGCCTATCGAGCGGTCATTGACAGTGATTTTGTGTGTGCGTCCTTTGCAAGGGACTAATGTGGTTGAAAACGAACTGTCAACGACTGATTGCTTAGTGTAACTATGAACTAGAGACACTTGTCTTGTTTGACATTTTCTTCTGTGGTCTATAATGTGCTTAAAATTACTGAGTAAAAGTTTTAACTGACTGATCTCTGTCAATGGCCAGTGCGCTATGTAGATAATGAATAAAAAAACACAAGTACATATTTTATCAGAGAGTAAAACCATTGAAATACAGTAATAATACATTCATGTCTTGTTTTAATTTGTACAGCAACTGACGCAGCAAAATCATCTAGATTTAAATATTAAATGGGTGGTAAAAGTGCTAAGTTTTCTTCAAGCCACCTTAGTTTGCCTCTAAAAGACCATTTAGTCAACCACACCCAAACCTTTATCCACTCGCTTCTACTACTAGTATCGTGCATCAAGCGAGGGTATTCTCACCTCTGCATACGCTCAGCTATGTTCGTCAGTTTCTATCTAAAATGCGCCACAAACTTTATTCCTCTTGTATATATTTACAAATTTCGGGGCAAGATTTTGCTTCTTTTGTTACAGGGAGTGACTGAATAATAATTTTAAGGCATAATGAGCTTTACCGTGAATGCCGGATTTAGCGCTTTCTCTCGATTAAACGTCTTCGGGCAGGAAATCGAGTCTTTTATCACAAAAGGAAAAGTTTATTTGAGTTTAAAGACTTTTAAATGGGGGCGCTTGTTTAAATTTAAGGGAGTAAAAAGAAATCTACTGTAAATTCATAGTGTAACTTTGAAATTTGGCTAATTGGTATCTAATTTCAAAACCTTTTTACTTTTCTTTTCTCTTTTGAAGCTCTTTGCCCAACACCACATCTACTTCTGTTTGTCTGTCAGACCTGACTACCGCTTAGAAACGATTGGTCTCAATACCTTTTCTAGGTTAGCCAATAATTGTTGCTTTGAATATGTTTGTGTCTTATGCTTTGAGAAATTTGTTCAGCTACTTTGAGATCTCGATGGGAATATGTCCAATTAATACAATTTCTTTTTTCTCTCCTTCAGAAAGATACACACCAATAACGCTTTTGTCATAATCAGGAGCTTCTAATTTTGTATTGTTTATGCAATTTGAAGTTTCATTTAATATCGGATTCAATTTATCTTTTTAGCAGTTTCAAATTCTAGTGTTTTCATGACGTCACAATACCGTCTTGACTAAGACTTATTACAATAAGATTACAATGAGAATTCAAATAATTCGTCCAGCCAATAGTTCTCCATCGTAGGACCAAATATCCATTTAAAAGCTATCTATTCTTACAATTGATCTAAGTGTAACAGATGGAACGTAATGAGCTGTGCTTTGCAAAAAAACCCACCTTTTGTTGGAGGAAGTAAGACAAAGTCGCACAAGGGAGAGAAAGTATCAAGTTGTGATACCTTCTCTCAGTTTAAGCTAGTAGCCATTGCGAATAAGAAACAAAAAGCAATGAAGCACCCAGGAAAAAATCAACTCTAAATGTAACACTTATTAGAGTGAAAAAACTCGAAAATCGTCTTGATCGAGGTGAAAGAAAGCCAATTAGTGAAAGTATGGAAGAGAAACTTATTGAGTGGATTAAAAATGGGGAAAAAAGCGACTGTGAGTATTAAAATAACTTATTGTGAAAAAATCAGTTTATATACACATAAATATATATATATATATATTTATGTAAATATACAATGAGATGAAGAAAGAGGACGAAGACAGTATGGAAAATGGCGGTAGCATCAATTTTATCGCAAGTATTAGATGCCTTCAAACGTTCATGCACAGAAATGTGTTATCTCTGAGATGATAAACAAAGGTATTCCCAAAAGACCTTATTGCCTAATTGATGAATTTATTTCATGCATGTTGCCTTTTCGACGGCTTTCTCGAACGTACAAGTACACTTTACCAAACATTATTGCTAAAGATGAGACTAATACGCTTTCACCTAATTCTAATTCTAGTTCTATATGGCTTTGAACAGAGTCAAAGGGCCATACTTAACCATTTCTGGTGTTATATTAAAAAATTCCTGGAGCTTGTTGTTATTCAGTTTGCTAATACTGGCCGCTTCTTCTGTTTATATTTCTTTATTCAGTTTTCTAGGTTGCCCTCATGCAGCTTTATACTGGTGACATTTTTGTCATAAGAGTGCTCGTCGAAATGTTCTCTGACTACTTTGTCGATCTCTGATGGCATTTTATGCACTTTTTATCCTCATCATAAATAGATGGGTTTGTAAAGAAATTTTTCTGCCAAATTTTAACTGACGCATACATCATTGAGTCACCTTCTACTTGATTGAGCTGGCTAACATTCTGATTTAATCATTGTCCCTTATTTGGCTCGAGTCTCTGCTTGATTTCATGCAGGATCTTATCACGTCCATTTTTCATTGCTTTGTATTCCTTGATTTCATTACAGCGGGACAGATTTAGTTGAAGTTCTTTTTGTTTCTCTGACTTTTCTTGAATGTCTTAATCGTACATTTCTCGTTTAGGTCCAACTTTCTTGGTATACCCTAAATGGTTTTGTGCTGAATTTATAACTAGTTGATTTATTGTCTTCCAATCATTAGTTTTTATTGCATTGTTTTTCAATTTTATTTTTGTACTTTTTTGTACGTTTATCTCTAGTTATGTTAAACATTTAAAAGAATTTCCTTTGTGAGCCTTTTGCTTTTCGGAATAGCTTAAAAGGATTCTATTCTTGATTTGCATATTACTATTCGATGATTATTGTTGACGCCTGTCACTGTAAGATCGTGCTTCTGTTAAGACGGGTTTTCTACTCCCTGGACGTATGATATAATAGGTTTGGTTATAATTATGGATAGCTTTCTTGCTTATTTCTCTTGAAAACTCCCAAGTGGTAATATGACGTGTAGGATGTTGAAAAGCGCTGTTCCTGATAAATAGGTTTGGAATGTTGGAAAAATCAACAAGTGTTGGACCACTGTTGTTTTTCTTCCCCCTTGAGTATCTCCGAAAGCATGCTTCATTCCTGGAACTTTTCCCAATTTTTGCATTAAAACCATGTGCTATCGAAACAAGAGATGCTGTTTTTGTTAATTCAGAAATCAAGTTTCCCAAATCTGCATGCAAGTGGATCAATTCGGCTGTGGCGCTTTTAACGCGTTTTCTGGTAAAGGTATAAACATTTATTACTGAGATAAGATTTCTTACTGCTACTTACTTTCCACAGTTTTCATCCATCACCCTTTATAGTTACTTTCCTTACCAGCGGAATTCTCTAAGACACCTTATTCTTTTTTTATATACTTCGAATTTGTGTAACTAATATCCTTGGACGTTCCAGTATTTGAATATATGGTTGACAATTTTTGAAGACACGAAGAACCCATTCCCAAATTGTACTGACTCTGATGGTAGGCATATCATATGAGTCAAAAATCAACTGACTATTAAATCGATCTAATTGTTAACTAAAAGGATCATTGACAGAAATCATGTATTAAAGTATATTGCGATCGGAAACGTTCTTGCACAGTCTTGATGATTAAAGGTTAAAAAAAGAAAGCGAACGGACTACTGTGTACGACAATACGACAACACTGTTTTTTGCTAGCATTTGCCAGAAGTGTCAAACTTGTACACAGCGCCATAATACGTACATCCCTAACAAAGCTAACGGAAAGAGATACACTACAATAAATCGTATCAAGTACAACTCGAAAACCAGTCATTCAATGTCAATATCAAATGTGACTAAACACGAAATGTAGATGTAAAACTTGAAGCAGCCACAAGCGACATTGACCAGGCAGATCAGACCAACTCAAAATGTGATATAGAAACTGCTGTAACAGCATCAAATGTCCCTCTACTGATATTGTAGAGTAAGAAACAGCTGGTGTAAACGAAAACGAACACATAATCGAGGTAGAAAAAACATGTCCAAACCCCTAGTATGCTACATACATAGGAGAAACGAATTTGGAGCAATACTTACAGCAACATGGCCGAGGCTCGAATTGAGAAGCTCTTGCATGACAAGCTGTCGATTTATTTATTATTTTTACCTAAAGCGGTCTTTCGTAAAAAAACCCCAAAACAAAGGAAAATGCAAATATTGAAATAAAGGTAATAATAGAAACCAAGGAGTTATAACTAAATGTGATGAAAGAATGCAATCTCTCACTCGTCGCCTAACCAAATTTAGTGATGATTAGTTCTTTAAAAGAACTAAATAATTTTTCATGTCTGTCAAATGTAGTAACCATTTATCGGAAGTCTTCTGGTGAGATAATTAAATCAGAGTTGCTTGCGAATTTTTTCAATTCTATCCCTTTGTAAATATGAAAATAATACCTTGAAGTTAACGATGCATATTCTGATTGGGTGGAATTACTTACGGTCTTAATGGCCAGTGGTTGTAGTCTATCCGAAGAAAAATATTCCTACTTTGTCCCCCCCCCTCCCTCCAAAAAAAAGGTTTGGTAACTGAAAGACACGATGTGAATAAAATCTTAAAATTCAGAAAGCTGTTATTCACATTTTGTCATTTATTTACCATTAATTTCTAAGCTGAACTACATCAAAAAACGGTTTGAGATTTAATCTCTTAGTGCAAAATGGTGGAATTGATCTCTTGGCCTATTGCAGTGGAAAGAAGTGTTACTCTAAAGCATGTCTTATTGTTTTAATAATTTTTCAAAGTATATTATCAGACTTCAATTCAAGCATTGCATGGTCAAGTGCAATAATACCTTTCCTTTAAGGAAGTAGAAGAGTAAAATAATATTTATTTAAATATTAATTTTTCATTAACGAATTGGTCTTAACAATAAGAAAACAATGGAAACAACACGCCTGGCCAGTGCTGAGACCTTCAGCTTGTCATATATATCTTTGCGCAGAGTCCTACTTGACCATGTAATGTTCTACTATTTGTAACGCTGGTCGTCAATGTCTACGATCTTCTCGACTTGCGGTAACTCGATCCCTTATCAAAGCACTCACCTTTTTCGATTTCAAAGCGTATTTCAACATTTAAACTTAAAATTCTAACCTTTTCGAGTAACTAGTTATCCTAATGGTAGCCAAGTAACCTTATGCCTTTCAAATGACACTGCTAAAAGCCTTTTGGTCTTTTTCAGTGGAGTCTCCATTTTTATTTCTCTTTCGATACATTACAAATAATTTGCAATCGGTATTTTTGAAGTCCAAAAATATCTTGAAAATCTCTCCTTTCCAATACCATTAACTGTTTTGTAAGAAATGCTGTTTGCCTTCAGGTCTATCACAGTTTGCACAGCAACAAAAACCTAGCGATGTTCTTAATTCACGATCGTTAAACTAAATCTTCCTCTTTATGTTAAATCTCTACAGGTTTATGTCTTCGTTTTTCAATGATCAGTTTTGAGGCTGAACGTAACATCAATTTGGGCAGATACTTTCTCCAAACACATATTAAGATATGTAGCTACTTCTTTATTGTCGTTGAGCGAATTCCGTTACCCAAAATTCCCATTTTCGGCCCTTGCGCTCTATAGCTGGATGTTTTTTGTTTAGGCCCTTTTATTTAATCTACTGAGACATGTAGCTATTTTTTCCTTGTTGCTGCACCTTGAAGCTGCTCGGGGTGTCCAGATGAAGTACAATCTAATGACAACCATCAGCTGACCTCCTGGCGATGGATTTACTGGTCTCCTGGAGGTACCCAACTCCCATGTCCTGCTCCAACTAGCTCTATGTACGCGGCACCGGCCACACCCCGGAAAGCCGCTTCGGCTTGCGGGGTAAACGACACGAGGGTAGCCAGTAACTTGTTGTTGGGGATTAAGTGCATGTCTCGCACTACAGTGCATTAAGTCACGAAGTGGTGGAGTTGGTGGAGGTGTCCCTTGTTAGACCAATGGCAATGAAAGCACAACCTCCACGCGTATCGCGGTATGCTGAGGGCACGAACGAGACTTCATTATTAGTGGCCATCCGCCAGTGAAAAACAATGGCAAACCACCACAGTATCTTGATAAGAATAATCATGACAATGTACAGGTTACCGCTAACAGCGTGAATGGGGCTGATAACAATGCTACACCTCGATGATACAACATGAAAGGATATAAAGTCATATATTTTGGAGGAGATAAACATGAAAAAGGAATTACTATGATTCTGGACAAAGAACTGAGATGTGTTTAAGGGTATAGGCCCCTTTTAGAAAGAGTTATGGTGTACAAGCTGAAAGGGCAACCATTTGATACATGTCATTCAAGTGTATGCACAAACAGCCGACACCAATGATGAGGGCACTGATATGTTCTATGAACAGCATGAGGAAGCTATGAGACACTAAATCTTAAGATATTGTCATGGTGATGAAAGACCTAAATGTAGGCCGGAAGCCAAAGAGTAAGAAATATAGTAGCAAAGCTCCAATGTAATTTTTTGTGTGAAGACCAGGAGCTTAGAGCCAGATATGCAGTCACGGTGCAGAACCGGTTCGACGTACTCGAACGGGTATAAGGTAGTGAGTATGAGGCCCAGAGTTCTCAATGGTTAGGTAATTCCAGTGCTTACCTATGGGAGTAAAAGCTGGACTATCACACAGATCCTAGAGAAGAAATTGGGAGTAGCCGGAATGTGCTTTCTTCGCCTAATACTAAGGGCTTATTGTAAAGATCAGATTACTAACGAAGATGTCATGAGGAGAGCAGGATACAAGAGAAAGCTATTGTTCACCATTTCAAAAAGACAACTGTAACTCTTAGGGCACATAATGAGGAAAGAGGAGCTAAAGGAGTTGACACTGAAGGGAAAGATTGATGGGAAACGAGGCAAAAAACGGCAGAGAACCACATACTTGGAAAGCATAGCAGTATGGTCTACAAAGAGCGAGCTTCAGCTGTTGAGAGCAGCGAAGGCCAGGAATCTGTGGAGAGGCATGATCACCAACGTTCGAATAGGACATGGCACCAGAGGAGGAGGATGCACCTTGATGCACAAACCAACTGGAGAATTCTGTAGGAAAGATAATTTTTAAAGTTATACCTGTTCTCTTGACACTTCAAAGTTGGACCCGGTGCTTCCTCATTATTCGCCAATTTATAAAACTGTCCAATTAACTGATATTTAACATTGTGAAAAATTTGGGTATCTTGAAAATGACGCGCTGAAAATACCTCTTGATCTTTAGGGTCTAAACACAGACCCTTGCTTTTGTTTCTCAATTACAAGATACAAACCTTCATTCGTAGAATTATCATTTTTTACCAAATTTTCTTTCTCGTACTTTTGAATGTTATTCCACAATTCTTTACCTTTCACACAGACGTAATTACGGTTCTACTGAGTTTTTAACCATTTCATTCCTTTGTTTTCACCACGGCACTTTGTTCTTTGGAAGGTGAAATGTTTGTTTTACGGACTCACTCAATTCAAACGATTTGATTGAAAAATGTTAGTATTGGTGCATAAGGACAATTTTCATCCAGTTACAGTCACCAGTTAACTCCTAAATGAACAAAAAGGAAGGCCTACAGAAGCATAAAACTCAATTAAATGGATTTTCGTATGAACGGCAACTACATGGTATATGCGGTAAACATTATTCAAACGGGTGTATAAAGTAATTAAAGATACAACGCAATGACATGTTCACTATCACTTAAAGGACCAATGCTTTTAGAGCGTATATACATGAAATCTAACAGTACTTTTGAAAATTAAAGACAATTAGAAGCAAGTTACTGTTTCCAAAACTTCTCAACACTGTTGAGTGTAAAACAATTCCGACGTGTTTGAAAAAATTCGAGAAATAGGCAAGGTAAATAAAGCAATTATGCTTCGCAGTATATTAGGCAGCTGGTACATTCCAACGAAGGTGCATAAGAAAGTTGTTATCACACCCTCTTACAACTTGTTACTTTCATTAAAGGAAGAATTAATATGAAAGCACTCTAGGGCGGACACTTTCTAACAACGGACGAATACAGTTGGCTTCCATGTATTTATTAGTCAAAGTTCCGACTGCAGTATATTTCATATTCTGTGGGGTAGATATAGCACAATCAAGTACTGTTAAAAATAATAGCATAAAGAGATTAAATTAGTATTTATCCTTCAGAAAGCTACTTAACTCTTGGATAGTGAAATGTATAAAAACAAACTAACAAATGTTCAAGACTTAGCCATACGTCAAAGTTCGAACACGAACAAATCTATTAACTTCTCTTTTTTCATAACTCTAAAAGAAACCAAGTACGAGCTACCAACTAGATTTAATTAAAGAATGATACACAAAGCACAACTTCCCAAGTAGAAAATATTAAAAATATGTAATATTTAACATAAATATTAAACACAAAGTAGCTCCCACTCGACATAGGATTGTTCGTATTAAAGAATAACAGCCAATGGCTGAAATGGATGCAAAATATATTTTAAAGATTTCCCGGTAATAGTTGTATGGTTCGAGAATGTAAATATACTCTGTCTATATCCTTTAGGGATGAACCATTTTTTACGTAGTTCGGCCGTTGCATGAAAACCTGGACAAAATCTTTTTGACCTACAAGAGAAGGAAAAGTTCTGTGAGACCAATTATCGTGCCTGTCTTAAGATCGCTTTATCTATAAGGGCAGTTGTCAAGCCAATAAACTACTGATTGCCCTTTGTACTTACAAGCTCAACAGGTGCTCAAGCTATACATGAAGCTGGATATATCATATTATTCCTGCTTTCAATAACAACTTAAAAAGATCCTCCAAAGAACATCGTGGAGAATGGTCGCAAACAGAATGCGTTAAGTAGTCGGATTTAAACATATTGTTATTAAAAGTATCCTACCATGATAAAAATCTCTTCCAAGGATACTTACCATAGAAAATTTACTGTTTCACTAAGAACAAATTATCTGACATTTCATACAAATTAACACATGAGAAACAGTTGCTTTACAGTATGAAGACAGAAACAATACTGAGGACTTAATGTCGTAACCAGAAAAAGTAGCCATAACAACAACTCTGATGTCGCTGGAGAACAGTGCGGCGATAACTGAAAATTCAAAGGAACATAAACACCAGCACTGACTATTAAGGCTGCAAAATTGGGGTTAAGAAATAGTATGTCACGGGAATTGTATTTTAAAATATAGTTTTGGATAGTAGAACTTTTTATTGCCAACTACAAAATGTCTACAGAAAATTAACTACAGACAGTTGACTAGTAACGTGCCTTCTTAAACACTGCAATACAGTGAGAAGAACCTACCGATTCCTAACAAGCTATTGTTTACAGAAGCAACTTAACGAAAAACCAAAATGGATAGAAGTGCAAATCTTAACCAACTACATGGTTTTCTGTATCCTCACTTTGGAATTAACTTATTAATTACATGGCTTCTACTAAAATGCGCATGAAATGGTAATAAACAAAATGAATATCTAAAATGACATTTCATATTATATCCAGTTGGATAGCACAAAATCTACACTGAATGCCCTTCACATATTACATTTCTTTGCTTTTCAAAAACTCTAGAACAATGGTGAATAAATGTCGGCCAAAGAAATTGTAGTGGACCATTTCGTCCTAATACGGTAAGAGCATAGATGACAAATAGATGAACTCGACTGGAGCAAGAACAGAGTATAGTTTATCTGATATAGGTGCAATATCGGATCCAGGGCCAAAAAGCTAGGGGTTTGGAGATGAGCAAACATTAGCAGAAATCTTAATATTGTGTAATGATCACAGATTCTAGATGTGGTCATGTCGTGCAGTGCACAACGTATAAAAGCAGGCAACAATGCAACTGATTCGCAACACTCTAGACAGATAAAATAAATGAGCCAATCCAATACTTCTATCGATTCACCGATTATGCCTTCTCAACAAAAATGCCATCAATAAGTCATTTGCGTCACTGTGATCATATAAAATTAGTAAACACAACCACATGTATACATTTCTTTCATAAGCATGGCAAAGAAATCCTAAATATATTAACAAAAACAGCCTGAAATTAAATACACAGAAATCCACCTCACTGGGATCTATTTTCGTGCACTAAAGGTGCTAAAATAAAACTATGCACGCAAGGTAAGGTTGCATTACACACGTACTTGACCCTTGAAGGATTATATTCCAAAAATGGATCTCTTTTCAGGAGAGTAATTTCACCAGATTTAATGTTCCATGAAAGAAGAAATCCGGTCGTGTGATACTGCTGATAACCTTTTACATGTGATTTGCTAGGCGTCCTTCTATTGACAGCAACTAGGTATTTCAACATAAGCAGCACTTCGTTTGATGCATCACATACCTGAAAAACCAAAAAACACAAAGATACAAAAAAATCCACCTCAAGTTAACTATCTTTACATACAAAGAAAGTGTAGACTGAACAAAATGTCCCACGGTTTATGGTGACTCAAGAGTTATGCCAGAGCTTAAAATATTGGTACAAACCATATCAAATATTAATATTAGCTGGGTAAAGTCTGAAAAAACCCCCAGATGGATAAATAGAGAGATAGATGGAGAGAGAGAGAGAGAGAGAGAGAGAGAGAGAGAGAGAGAGAGAGAGAGAGAGAGACAGAGACAGAGACAGAAAGAGAAAAGGAGAGAGGGAGACAGAGACAGAAAAATGGCGACCGGAAGGGAGAGAAAGATGGAGAGGAGGCAGACAGACAGACAGAGGGATGGAGAGAGAGGCAGAGGAAGAGCGCGAGAGATAGATCGATAGATATATAGATAGATAGATGTGTAGGTAGATAGATGGATAGATAGATAGACTGACAGATAGATACATGGATAGATAGATAGATAGATAGATGGATAGAAGGATAGCTAGCTAGATAGATAGATAGATGCATTGGTGGATNGAGAGAGAGAGAGAGAGAGAGAGAGAGAGAGAGAGAGAGAATTACATCAGAAGGTATCTGACGATACCTTCTGATGTAATTTTGTAATTTTAGTTAGATTAATTGGTCCTCTACATATTTATCTTATGTTGTCTACCTATTTCATATTTAAATGGTTCTTTGAAAAGTTGTAAATGTAGAAAGACATAAAAACTTTTTCAGTTCAAAAACCGTATCTTCCTTTAAGGCGCATAATTGGCTTTCCCCTAGGAAAGATGTACAAATTTAAAAAATTTTAAGTCATAGTACGTGGGGTGCCATCATACATGCCAACTCTTCCGTAGGTAGAACGTTATTCTGTACCTCACATAAACCATTCAAAAAATCATTCCCTTAAATCACTTCAACCTTCGATATTCAAGACTAATTTGTTGTTGTTGTTGTTGTTTTTAAAGGGAATGGGGGAAATTTGTTACCTCAAACCCACAAACCCTTACAAATATCGGTTTTCTCCTGCAAGATACATACTTGAAATTTCAATTTTTCAGGTTTTGATCAGGAATGTACTAATAATCGCACAAATAGTAGCCATACTAAGTCTAAAAATAAAGAACAGAAAAGTACGTTTCCTTTTCTTTTACCCGTGACTAATTGGCTCCTTATTTTCTAAATATAACGACTTCATCATTCTGTTCAATGGATTTTGACGCAGGCTGGTGTCGGTTTTTATAAGGGTGTTGGCTTTCTTCCCCTTCAATTCTTTCATGAAATTTAATTAATGAGTAAAATGCTATTAAGGGAGGTATGTACTGTTGCTGATACTTCATGATAAAGTTTTTAACACAAGTTTGTTCCGTTACTCCATACCACCACTGTGTAAAATATGTGAAAATAACTTTACCTGGCGAGTTCAGACATCGTACATAAAACCTGTTCAAAGAATCCAACAGCTACGGAACAGGTCCTAATTTACTACAATTTAATACCCAAAATCCAAACACCAGTAATCCAAGATCTCAAACAAAAACTGCTGGTGAGGACACACCTCACAATTCCGATGGAATTGAAAACGCATCACCAATTCAATTCAACAAATATATCTATTACTAATACTATTACTGTAACAATTACTAGTTATTCCATTCTTTGGTTTGAATATGGCAATTCCAGGTGAACTATCAAGTACAGGTATTACAATTCATTTCGTCGTGGAAATTTAAAAGATATCTAATATCGGATCCTAAAGTAAGCGCACAGCAGACTGAATTCCTTCAAAATGGCTCTTTATATGGATATTAATGAAGTGGCCTTTAATACCAGAACTTGGCTTACAATTCTACTCCTTCCAACAACGCAACTTCAACTCCTTCCGGCACAGCACATGCAGCGCGACCCGCCACCTCATTTTAAGTATAGAATTTGCTGTACATCACCTCCAGTTCAAAAACTCTCACTACATCTTGATTTTGATCTACTTTCCCTATTCCTCTCAGATTTGCACATTCTCTCATTTATTGACATTGCAACATAAAACTTCACGACTAGGAATCTAATGTTCCTAAATATCGCGTCATTTTCCCCGTCAATTTGAAGCCAATGGTGGCTGTTAATGGTTGACACCAAACTTCTAACCAAAGATATCGAACCGCTCGGTTAATCTCTGCTCAATGCTTTCCTTATGCCTCATACGTTACAACTAGTTCCCGACCTTCCCGCCAAGCTTTTCGCAATTGCAAAAAAATATCTTTTATATCAATATTCCAAATTTTCTCCTAACTGGTGTGTAATCACCAATTACAGGTGAGATTACAATTACATGCCTATATTCCCATAATAGTATGTCTTTTTTAACATCCTTTTCCTACTTTCTCCAATTTTTCTTCTGCCTCGACTATAGACTCAAATGGGCGAAAATACCGACAATGATAGTTCTTCTTGTCCCAACAGCACTTTTTATAGCGCAAGGCTTGTTATGCTCCACACAATAAGCCTTTCTGCCCCCCTTAAAGACCGGGCAGTATGGACTATCTCGCTGGTGTGCCGCATTAACTGTATAATTTAACTGAAAAATTCTTCATCGCAAGGAAATGAAATAAAAACAAATCACATGGTCTTCTTTTACAATGAGAAACATTTAATCGAAACATAATACTGTCTTACAAACAATGAATATAACCAGATAGGGTATTTTATTTATATGTGTTTACAACAAAGGCAAAGAATAAACAAAATGTTTCACATAAGTGAAATAAAAACAACTTGCTACGAGAAAATGTAGCTCAGGTTTGGAAAAACTTTTTCCTGCACTTTCAACTACTTTAGGTCCGATGTTAAAAACAAAACAACAGAAAACAAACCAAAGAGAACCACAGGAAACACGCCCCCCCCCCAAAAAAAAACCCCCAGTAGCTCCCTTACCTTGTGAAATTTCAAAAATAAGCGTTACACTTGCTTTTTCAGGTAGATTCTGCAGCCTGAAATTTTGACATTTATTGTAAACGGTCAACTGGTCAGCTGTCAGCCGCAATTAACGTCTCAAAGAGTTTGAAAGTGAGTAATGGATTTAAAACCAATTCAGTTGTATCATCTATGTTAATCGTCCCCTTTTCTCTTAGAATAACATTAAGCTACTGTAGTTGCTCTCATTTTAACTATTTATTAGAACGCCGTTGCATGTCAAATGAAGAACATTTCCACAAAGTCTTGTTTTACAAAAACCACAGTGTTATTTAGGCATTTTCGTGGTAAACAGATCTTTACATCACTAATGTTTACCAAAGTAAAATGCAGTAAGGTCTTAGGATTTTCATAATTGAATTAAAATATTAAATATTTAATTGNTCAGTTGTATCATCTATGTTAATCGTCCCCTTTTCTCTTAGAATAACATTAAGCTACTGTAGTTGCTCTCATTTTAACTATTTATTAGAACGCCGTTGCATGTCAAATGAAGAACATTTCCACAAAGTCTTGTTTTACAAAAACCACAGTGTTATTTAGGCATTTTCGTGGTAAACAGATCTTTACATCACTAATGTTTACCAAAGTAAAATGCAGTAAGGTCTTAGGATTTTCATAATTGAATTAAAATATTAAATATTTAATTGATGTTTTATATGAAAATGAAAACGAATCCATGAAATCGACCGGTCGAGCATTACTTAATTAATTTACCAAATATCTTTTACGAGATGAAATTGTAGGACATTTCAAAATAAACATTAGTACAGTACTGCATATGTCAACTACTACCCAGGAAAAGAAACAGCACTGGCAGGCTACTATCGTTAATTGAAGTACTTGAAATTGTTTCTATACTTCAAAAGCTTTTGTTTCTTAAGAGCCATGTAGGCTAGAGGGATAGGCTACTACGTGAAAAGGGCTGTGAAGGAAAGATAGATAAAGAAAAGAAAGAGAAATCTAAGCAAAAGAATGAGTAAACCTTGGACTTATAAACAATCAAGTCACATGATGTAGGAAAGCAACTAGAACCCAGCGAGACCCACGTTCTGACCGAGAAAAGAAACTACATTTTCAGAAAGATGTCATACGACGCGGGTGAAGACTCAGGTTTTTCTGTAACAGATTTAATAAAAAAAGTTGCATCGTTATTTTAGCCATAACTAGAAAGAAATCCAGGCTTCATTTGAATCAAGACGCCGTATGGTTTTGTGGGAAGATACCAAAAATCCTTTTGACAGACCAAAAACAAATATTTTGAATTTTTTTTACCTTATTACTTATACCAATACTGCTCAAACCACGTAGCCAATGCAATCTGAACGAAGAGCTTCATACAAAATATCAATATGTGAAAAACGAATTTAAGTGCACACAAAATTTCTATTTCGGGTAATTTTTTAATAAGATATATATTTTAAATATCTGGTTGCATTTGGCTTGTAGGTGCGCCTGACTCTGTTTGGCTTAAATAAAGCTCCTTCGGTTTTAACAGTCTATTTAAAACTGACCTACAATGCAGGCATCCGTTTAAGCGAGATCCTGGTAATGTTAGCTAATAAACACGTAGCAAAGCAGGAAAAACACATGACGTTTTAATCGTTCCATTCACTTAGAAAGCTAGATCCTCTGGAGTGGAAACACCTCCCAACGTCTAGAGGGCTTTACAGCTACCTTTTTGACATCAAAAACCGCTTTGACAAAGAATCGAAACTGGGAGAAGTTCTACAGTTATGAGCTTATTATTTAAGTTTTTATTAATAAAAATACTGATAAGGGGAAAGGGGGTGGGCTGAAAGGAAAAATCAGTGGAAATACACTGACTTGAACTAGCCTAATCTCTACTTATATTACTTTCCTGTCTTTCGCCACAAGTAAATGGTATGAACATAGGTGTAACTTGGAAGTAAATAGTAAATCGAAAAGGAACTCGGATGATGAGCTTTTCTGTGGTGAATACATCTACATAACCATCCATTTTTTGAAATGTTCAAATTCCAGTAAGCTTTTAGCAATTCCATGGTACAGAAAAAGGGGTATTTCTATTTACGCCGCATAGGAGGTTAGTTTCACTTTAAAATGGTACCTAGTATCAAAAAGGCATCGGAGACACTTGCAAATGTTAAATGAATCAGAAGGAAACTGACTTTTCTGGTTTCTAAAATTTAGATATGCGTAAACAAAATCAGGTGATTGTGCGGTATAGCTGAAAGGACTTTGTGGTCCAAGACACAATGTATCATTGGTCGACGTGATATTCTGCGCATGTCATTGAGGCCAAAATAACATCATTTCCCAGATCTATGTAGATGGAAAAAAATTTCTTCCAAATTTTTTTTACAAGAAAAGTTAACATATTTTATGACCATGAATATTGAAAAATATTTTACAATAATAAAACAATGCATGAACATTACCTTACATAACAAAATGTGCAGCTCTAGTTTTGGACAACAATTTGTAAACAATATCAGAATTCACTCTCTTGGATGAGGAACATCAAATAAATTAATTTTACATAACTTCTGCACACTCTATCCGGGAGAAAGGAATAAATTTCAAAAAACGATTCCCTTCAACTAACCAAAAGCAAGGATAAGTCCCCCTAAAGTCCACCAAGAATTGGTATTTCTATCATCAACAAAGATTGTTGAAGAGCAATTTTTATATCAACTGCCAGCAAAAAGTTGAAAATAAAATCGGTAGCAGAGACACTGATAAGCGTCCTTAAAAACAAAAACAGAGACGAGAGGAAAAGGGAAGGAAAATACGGCATAAACAAGAGAAAAATGAATGAAAATAGTATGAGCTAATTAAGCAATAAGTGAGAGCAGCTAAAAATAACAGACTGAGTTTTTCAAATAGTTGGGCTGCATGACAGCGTTTTTCATCAATTTTGATTTCTTGTGTTGCAATTTATTGCCACGCTTATTGTCTATTTTTCATTAGCGTCTATTCTAAAAATGACTGTATGTAAAATCACCATTTCTTTCAACTGCCAGCCTTATTTATCGTTGCCCACGATCTAATATCTGGTAAAAAGCTCAGATTATTATACATCGGCACCTGGAGACGACTGAAAAAATCTAGCTAACCAATAACCAATACGAGACAGGAAAGAGCGATTTGGTTCACAACGAGCAACTATCAGATACAAAATAACCAGTATATCTATTGATTAATGTTGCTATCTTTTTCCTATGCCTACAACGTTACGTTTCTCATTTGTCATCTTTTAACAATGTTGAACCAACATCGACAGCACCATCAATATTAATAGGCTAATTATCATTGAAAAACAGATTATTCAAATTCACCTGTTTTTGTATTGAAATAAAATCAAACAAAAATATACACAGGAAGATTCTCTCATTTAGGGACGAGTTGAACCAATTAAATAAAACATCGATAAGTTCCTCATTAAATCATTTCTTTGCAACCCTAATTATGAAGTACGAAAATGATCTGTTGGATATTTGAGCATTGCGAGTAACAGGTTGTTGCCGGATCAAACAAATGGCCAATTCTTGTCATAAGTGTACAAACAGAGAGATCACAAAACGCGTCGTTTTTGAGTGCTTAATTAAAGCGAGTGAGTTGTTTCTTTGTAAATGATTTGATGCGCTTAAAAATTGATAAAAATGACAAACAGTCCTCTAATTTTTCAGTAATTTCCTGCCAACTGAATCATATTTTGTGAAAACGAAGAAGAAACACTACTTTCGGTTTCCGTTAAAACCTCATTAAACTAGATTGAAATGATAGAAAGTCAAGTCCTCCGACAAGAAAGTTCCATCTTTGTCTACCCGCTTGTAAACAAAGGGTTTTAACGTTACAAAACTGCTTTAAAATGTCTTTGCTTTGCAAAATAGGCTTTATGTGTACATTAGCTACTCTGGATAGCATTCAACACCGATTGAAATTACTAATTGACAAAATCTTTAATAACACACCCACATCTGGTGATCAGAGTAATGTTGGACAATCGCTTTCTTTCTGTTTCAGAAACGCGTTGTAAAAATGGATTGAAGAGAGGTAGTCTGCTTTTACCTCCCAAGTCCAGAAATGCCAAGATGTGTCATCAATACATCAAATATGTGGAAGAAAGATTTGGATTACAGTGCATCAAAGTATCAGTGATTATCATTCATATTTCACGGAGTATCTCGTATGAGAGTAGTGTATAGAATAAGACTTTACCTCGTGTCCCAAAATCACAACTATAAAAAAAGCTTTTTTTCAATAGTATATAGGAAACTAAACACCAATTCTAGATTCAACAGTGAATTTGAAAATGTGTGTAAAAATCTATAAGTTCTTTTGAAATATCAAAAATACCTTACACATATGACTTGTTTAAAATCAGCATCCTATCTATATTTTAGGATGATACTTATTCTAAATTACTGATGTTCTAATCTTTCGAGTGCGGTCAGTATTTTCTATCTCTCCCACAGATTATTACGATTCGTTTTTTCAAATTGTATCTTACACTTGCTTAGCACAAAAGCCAATTTTTTTTCATTATGATACTGTTTCTGTCATTTAATTTATTTTGGTATACTGTAGTGTGCCAGTCCTTGTATGAAAAACAATCTTTATTACTAATATCATGTTTATGCAACAACATCAAAATAAATAAATGAAGAAATAAATACGAATAAATAAAAATAGAAATAAAAATATATAAACAGGCAAATATTGTGTGCCGCCCCTATAACTTCTTTTTTCAGCATTTTCCTTTTATCAGGGGTTACCTTCGCCTTGTCTTCAACACCACCTTACTTCCTAGGCAAGCAAATCTTTCATTCATACAACCCACCCCCCTCTTCCCGACACACTCCGTCTACAAACCATCAAATTATTGTGCGGTAAATCAGCTTGTGGCAATTTTATTTTGATTTTACTATAAAAGGGCAAACCAGATTTTTCAAAAATACTTTTGCAATTTTTGTTATTATTCTGTAACAATTCATCAGCATTCTAACAGTGGAAAACCTACCTTCAGTTTATATCTTACAATGACAACATTACGTTAAAGCCAAATGTAAAAAATATATTTGTCTCTCGCAATTAACTTACGAAGGTGATTGGTCTTCCTGGATGTAGCCAACAGCTGCTTGAAAACAACGGCCTTCGACTCAAAGGGGAAGTATAGATTTCCACATTCAGACAATCAGTCTCTTTTTTTTTTCTTTCTTTTTTTTGTCGTAAAAAGTGTAATGAAAAGTATACTATGATTTGGGGTCCTTTATTTACAGGGCTGTGAAAGTATGATAAGAATGATCTCACCGCGTATCTTTTGATCCTTGTCACAACAAGTGATAAACATAAATTTTCGAACAAAATGGCCATGTCGGTATAAACTGCACTGTTAATGCACTACTGTGGTATCATTTCTACTCATAAAGTATTATGTAGATTAAGTGTGTGAAAATTTGTCACCAACCAGTCACATTGGCTTTTGGCAACTATGTCCTAGACCGCTCTACATTTCACCCACAAGACTCACCCGCTTATATTATAAACGATGGAAAAATCACCTAACGAAACTGTATTGTCGATAATAATTTCACATAACTAGTGCCAAACAATGAAATTTCTCTTGTTATATTCTTGAGATACGAAAGTTTAATCAGATACTTCCAATAAACTCTTCTTATACTGTCTTTTTCCATGATTCTGGCCTTTAGGTCCTTCACTCACCTGTACCTCAATCAGTCTCAACGTTAGATCAACGGGAACTTTGTCTGTATCCCCGTAAAATGGTGCTGAACGTAATTCAAATATGCTTCCGTGGGTTTCAAAGCCCTGGCGTCGATATGGGAAACGATTCAAATGCCTCCACAGTTGCCNTAAACGATGGAAAAATCACCTAACGAAACTGTATTGTCGATAATAATTTCACATAACTAGTGCCAAACAATGAAATTTCTCTTGTTATATTCTTGAGATACGAAAGTTTAATCAGATACTTCCAATAAACTCTTCTTATACTGTCTTTTTCCATGATTCTGGCCTTTAGGTCCTTCACTCACCTGTACCTCAATCAGTCCCAACGTTAGATCAACGGGAACTTTGTCTGTATCCCCGTAAAATGGTGCTGAACGTAATTCAAATATGCTTCCGTGGGTTTCAAAAATGATTCAAATGCCTCCACAGTTGCTAGAAGATTTTTCCCGCTTTTCCACAAAATTACCCTGTATTGTTCAAAATCAGGAAGTGATTAAGGGATTCTGATTTCATTTGGCGTTTCCAGAAAATTCGCTTCTTCTGGAAACCTTCAAGATGACCGTCGAGTTCATTTCCTTTTGGGCATTGAACTTAGTACAATGGTTACTCATATTGCCTATGAAAGGCAGATAATACAGTCTTTGCTGCCACTCAGTTTATCCAAAAAGGCGTGGGGTCAGTACCTGGCATCAAAAAATTATTATATTCAACAGAAACCACTACTAAACATCCAGATATTTATGTGCATTGACGCAAGCAACACACCAGCAGTTGTTTATGGTAGACTGTAACAAAGCTAACAAAACGGTAGGACCTTAACAACGCAATTTTCCCATGCCAAACAAGTAACAATGGTTGCAACCTGGAGTGTGTGCATCTTATATCAAAGTGGAAAATTAGCTTACGTCGGAAGAGAAATGATGAACTGAAGTCTTTGGATTCTTGGAATAACAGAAAAGAGATGGGCTCAGAAGTAGGCTCAGAGGTGGGCTCGGAGATCGGCTGAGAGAAATATTTAATCACGGAAAATTTTAATAATCTGTTTCGGGCCAGAAAAGCAGCCCAGAAAAGGTGCCGTCATTATATAAAAAACAAAGCAGCATAAATATCTGGTGGTATTGCAACCAGAAGATGAGTCAGTACTTACCTCCTTACAAACGGGAAATAGTAAAGTCAAGTTCAATCAAGTTATTCTACAATAGAACAAGCAACCGAAAAGAAAGAAGAGTTTTATGACCAATTTCAACACACGTTGAATAATTTTCATCAACACGATATGAGCCTCTTAGTTAGGAATTCTAACGCAAAAAAAATGCCAAAGAAACGATTCGGGAATGAATCATTGAACAGGAAAAATATCCATTTGCAGCATGAATGCTTTGTACATCTGCAATACTTCAGGAATAAAGGCAGTTATAAAAGGATATGCCACTTATCGGGGAAAATAAATACACAAAACAAAAATGGCAATGTCTGCATAAATAAACAGTGGAGGTTATCAATCAATGGCGTGCGGAGTTAATAAGAAACGAATGAGGCAGGCACCAGGAAAAGCAAGCTTGCCCATTCCAGGAATGTAGAAAAACGACAATGAAAGAGCCAAAAAACATTGCATTGAATTAAGAAACAGGTTGGAGATATTGTGTAGTAATGAAAAATCTGAGGGCAAATAAGAAGAACAACGAACACAACTGCAATTACAACTAATAGTCAGAGTGACCCAAGGAAAGAACAGTGAAAATTTCCAAAAACACGGAATCTGAATAATAAAAGGAACCAGGGATTAATCAGATATTAGCATAATTTCTTAAGATTAGAGAAAACATATTAACGATAACTCACAGAAATCAGACTACTTGAAAGCAACTATGAGGAGAAACCCAAAAAATAATCGAAATGAGCACTCAGTGATTGCGCAACTGGAGAGGCACAATCATACTTGTTTCAAGTAAGAAAGTCATCTCCTGAGTGTTTTTTAAAAGGCTGCAGAAACAAACTATGCTGAGAAGAGAACAAACTAGTGTTCGGCACCGTCGATTCTGAAGGGAACAAATTTCACATTCTCAAATTTCAACACTAAACCTCTTGCGTTCAAAAGTCCATTCATAATCACCAATGCGGATTTTCAAAAAAACCTTCGGCAAATTACCTTTAAAGTATTATTCAGTTAAAAATGAAATGAACTAAAATTTTGCAGCAAACCGAACCTATATATTATACATAGTCTGTAGATTCGACATTTTAGGACCATTCTAATCCTTTAAATGGTCTCGTTTTAGCCAAAACAGAATTTTGGCGAAAACGAGACCGCTACTATTAAATAACGACTTTTATGCCTTGCTAGACCAGGCAGAAAATTGTAACGTACCGTTCTAAATACGATATTTATTGACGCATGCATATCTCAATCCGTGAAAAATATATTTCCATAAAAAAATTAAAAAATAAAAAACCACCACCTAAAATCTCTGCTTCAAACAATGTGACAATTACAGAGGCATTAACAACCATTACCAATTATCATTTGATTTAATGACATCCACCATTTACAGTTTCTATCTTTTCTTTCAGAACTAAAACTTGAAACCGAAAAATCCAAATTTTCCTGATTTAAGCTCATCCACTCCCTTATTTGTACATTGTGTACCGTACAATAAGACCAGCGCAAACTACACACGAGGTTGTCCTTTTCCTTCCTTACCATAGCATATTTCACTCAGTCCATCGTTAAAGTACAGTCACTGGATTGATCGCGGTCACAGGCAAACAATTCCCTATTAGTTTTGGGCTGTAAAATTCCGGGATTACATTTACGGGTGCTAATTCACTTAGAAAGCTTAGTTGATCCATTCGTGGTCCCCCTCAACTTCCCTAAGAGTACACTTAATTCAAAACCTGGTACAGGGTAGTAATATGGCGGGTTACATTTACAGGTGCTAATTTAGTTGAGCAGAATTTCTGCTTTTTGCATTTGGGCTACGTCAGTTGCACAACTAACTTCTCCTGGCCTACAATAAACTCAAGACTAGAACCGTATCGGGGCCAGCATTTTGTCTGCTAGCTGCAATTATCACATCTGTTTCTTAAGCTCTTACCTAAATCATTAATAAACACAAGAAGTGCTCAATTTTTATGTATGGAGCTGTAATGTATGCCATTTAGAATTATCATTCTTTACTACAATTATTCTAGGTTCAGTTATCCCATATTATTCTACGATATGAAACAGTACTGTGTCGTATATTCCAGCCCTACTATCGTCAGCAGCGACAAAGTCGACAGTATAAAAATCATCATTGACAATGCGTCCGCACAATACAAGCTATTAATAGCATTCAAGTCCAATGCTTACGACAGATGAGATACTTCGTTCTCTTTCAGCATGAAAAGCACTTAAACGGAAACAAACTAAACAAAACTTGCAAAGGACAGCAATGAGCAGGAACCATCTAATTTGGGTGTTAAAAGCCATTAGGCCTTTGCACAACCAAATGAGGAAAACGCTCACAGATCGACTACATCTTTACCAGGTGTAGGCAGAGATATAATGTTAAAACGTGCCAAGCGAATTCGAAATTTTTAACAAGATATTAGAGTTGAATTCAAACGTTGGAAGTGACCATAGGATCCTGTTACATAATGTATAATAATATATCTGAGGCTTCGGTTACTTAAAAGGCTAGAGTCTAACCCCATAAAAGATTTTGACTGACAATACTTGGCATTGCACCAAAATGTTGCAATAGTTTCCGCCCTGGGAACAGAAAAACAATCTGGTATATTGTCATACCGAAAGCTGATATCAGACTACTTTTAACAACCTCAAAGACACCAAAGATGTCAGTTAATTACTGCCACTAAATGCAGTCGGAGATAAAATAGAATGCGATGTCGTGTAAACAAAAGTAAATTATACAAATAGATTGGCCCAGACACGATCTATCTACATACGACATCGATCAGGACCTAGTTTGACCTAGGCTGAATCCTGCCATGTACCATAGTTTTTATCTTATTTTTTACTTTAAACAGAATGTACCACATTTACGATTTATTCAGAGCAACAAAAACATTAAAAAATACAAAGCACATAGTTACCTCCACGATTTGCATGTCATAGTCTCTCAAGACAAGATATGAATCATAAAATTCCTCCCATTTATGTAAGATGGTACTAATAAATCTCTCTGCATCAAACGTCGTCTGGAAAATACTTCCTTTTGTCGAACCTGAGTGCAGAGGAAATTGAATTCGTTTACATTTTCCATTTTGATAGGCCTGCCCTATTAAAGTCGTCACACTTAACGATATTATACCAGAACTCGACCCATCTACCTCAGATTCATTTCTTATCAGGTCTCCTGGCTTTACGTAATCATACTGATAACAGTTACTAAACTGGTTACTTTGCTGGAATAAATCAGTCACATCCTGAATCTGACCTTCATTAGAACAAAACACTCCTTGTTCTTGAAGACTATCAAACCATTTAATTTCATCAAGTGCGATAGTTTCATTCTGTGATAGGCCATCAACGTTATCACTACTTTTATCCTGAAAACTTTGGCGACAGTCTGCTTCAGGTGACATTGGCTTCGGTTTAGCAGAGAGCGAGCATGTAATACCTTTCTGCTCTTGACTTGGCCAAATTCTTGATGATGCGTTTCTTTCTATCTCATCCTGTATCTGCAAAATGTCACTAATATCAAATGACTGAACTGCATCTCCAGAGTTAATTAAGATAACGCCACCTTGCTTAAGATTGACTGAAGGATTAAAAAGCGGATACGGAGGAAGTGATTCGTATTTTATATTAACGATGGGAATGTTGTTAATGCTCTCGCTTCTGCTTCCGAAGTTTCGTGCAACCGTAATGTAACATTCCCTGTTGGAGGCTTCCATATCCGATTGCCTGCGTAAAAAAAGAAAGTAAAGTAAAATTGAGGTTAATTAGTTATTTTCTCAAACAAAATCAAATATAATAGCTAATGTATCTAACAGGACAATAAAAAGGGGAATTACAGCAGCCATCGTGCTCTCTTTTCGAAATGGATGGGCATGGAAGAAACGAGGTCTTTACAAAGAAACAATTACGAGGGAACACTTCTTCAGAAAACTATAAATCTTGCTACGTGCCATTGACAACTTATTAAAAAGAGCATACTTGATCAAGTCAACCATTAAACAACGCTAAACAACAACTATGGTCTCTTCTTTCCTATGCTCAAGGCCAGGTATAATACTTACCAAGCTTTTTTTTCTGTCATTCAAGAGCGACGTGATTGCTATAAACTTGTGTCTGGTCTTCATTTAGATTTCTTTGTTCCGTGCAACATATTAAAGAAATGCCTTTATTTTAAATTTTCTATCTTGGTGTGTAGTGCATATTACAAGGAAGTGTTCGTTTAAATTTTAGCACTTTACTTTGGTTCATACATTTAATGATTGAATTTACTAATACTCTCTCGTCTTGTTCTACGGTGTATCGATGGGAGGTGATTATTTACACGATTTTGCTGTATGGAAAAATGAGGACGGGTTTCCATCTGACAGCTTTTATTACTGTGTAGTATGAATTAAAAGAAAAGGGTAGTTTTTGTTCATTGTGCATTAAAAATGGTGGGCAGAAGCATGGTACAGGGGCAGGGAGAAAAGAATAGCTTATGACTATTCCTTTGCTAGCTAGAACGCCTAAATAACTGATAAAATGAAGTGCATTTATGCCTGATTGGCTTTCTAGTTATAAAAATACAGGGAAGGCAAAGAATTAATTGCTGCTGGGGTTAAATCTACTGAAGCAATTGTAGCACAACATCGATTACTAACTAGTGAACTTCTATTCCACTATTTCAAAACTGAATTGTACCAGTTAGTCATCCAAGATTATGAGTTGATACTACAAGTCCTTGCCCACCAAGGTTTCACGAGCTCTCACCTGCTTTCACTGCTGCCGTTTTCACAAAACTAATGGACAGCAACTGAAAGCTCTAACCCAATAACTCACAATTCCAGGTTTATGAAACCCAAGCTTATTGCTTTAAGGACAGGCAACTATGTAGAGAAAATGACAATGCATATCAACATTGAGGCGTGGAAGTTTACAAGGTGAAGGGGCTTGCGAATCCAGCGCCAGTCTGTGAAGTTAAACTGGCGTTTATATTCGCAATGCTTATAGTAGTAGAATACAAATACACTTGCATAAATACACGAGGGTGGTTTTTAAATCAACACAAGGTCAAAGTTTGAACTTTTAATCCCCATTGGCCGAAATAAAAAGTTACTATCTGCTGCTAAATGAATTCTTGCAAACGTTTTAAAACAGTTGTTGCACAGCTTTCTTGACATTTGTTTTTCGTTGTGCTCAAGTTTAACGTTATTTTACGAAAATACTCCTTCCTATAAAAATATATTTCCTGGAATATTCAAAATGAAATACACAAAGTGTTTGACTTTTTATCGACGCAACATTTAAAGACTGGGGGAAACCAGAATAGGAAAAAGAAATAGAAATGTGTAAGGTAGAATAAATACAATGCTGATGTTACAAAACATCTTAAGAATGATATAACAAGGCTTAAACACGAAAACGGGAAAAGATTGTCAAAGGAATTATGAGGTCCAAATGGCAGAAGTAATATAAGACACAAAGCGAAAATGCAATCTACAGGTAATAGGGCACCAAAAGAACATGGAAGGGACTATCTGAAAACTCTTTCAAAATATAAAATAATATATGGTATCTTGTTGAGATGAAAAAAATAGTATATATTCTAGTTCTGAATGTCCAGAGGCAGCAAACGAAAATGATTCCTATTAAACTATCAAAATATGAAAAAAAGAAACTGCAACATCCTGGAAGACAGCTTTCAAACGGCAGAAAGTTTATTAAATTCTGATGACAAAATAAAAAACAGAATTTTACGATATCAAAATAATCATATAAATTTTCACACTTCTTTCCAGTGATACAATTCTTCCTGCATATGTTAAGCTCATTGTTTTAACAAACCTTTCCCGTGTGATTCTGCCAGGGTGTCGTTATAATATTTGAATTTGCTAATCTGAAGGTACTTCGCTTGCATAGCTTTTCATTCGCGGAATTTGATTTTCTGAGTGTGTATAATCTTTTAACTTGCACGAGTACTGCAGGATAAAATTGCTATGACTATAAAGTTGTATATTTATTTCTATATTAATGTAAATTTTTATGGTTGTTTCGATGGTACGGTATGTAACATTTATGTATTCATCGTTCATGTATTTGACACAAAAACTTACATGAAAGGACTTCCATGCACGACAATTAAGTTCCCGTCATTAACTTGACTCACAAGCAAATGTAATTCTTGATGGATTTCTTCATTGGCAAAAAGTGGAATCTCGTGAACCTATGGGCAAAATAAATTTTCTATGTCAAGTGCTTAAAAAGAAACAAAAAATATTGTAGTACTACAGAATTATTATATACCAATAATTCCTGTCTGTGGCAAGGAAGAGGTACCCATCATCATATTTTTACATACTAACTGACCTAAAGTAAAATTTTCATTCCTGTTTAGCATGTGTGTCAGTTGCAAGTTAGCAGCTAAATATTTTATTTTAAGACTAGCAGACATATCAGTCATGGGGTGGATAAAAATTACAAAAACAATATTCTCATTAAAAAGACTGAATTCCGGTTCGATAAGATAAGATCTTTTAACAAAAAACTAAGAATAGCCACATACAGCATCAGAGGCAAGTGTAAAAGTAGACGCAAGCCTCTGAAGTTGGATGTGGCTATTCTTAGTTGTTGTTTTTTTAAGTTTGTTGGGGTTTTTTTTGGGGGGGGGGGTTACGTTTTTTTAGTATACTGGATTAAAAAATCTACGTTTGTAAGACAATTTGCCGAGAACTTGAAAAACAATATATTCTTTCCTCGTTATAAAGCATACAAATCATAAAGCCACAAAGTGCATGGAATTGTGAAAAAGAGCGAAAAATACGCAGAAATAAGGTTTGGCCAAGAGATAACAGCTGACCTTAGAATGCAAAACAATCCAGCCATAGGATGGAGGAAAGCACTCAGGAGCCAAAGAACTTCACAACCTAGTTGTCCGGGGAAAGAAACTGCATTCATAGAAGTATTCATTACAACGAAAGGCAACAACTGTATGAGGATGATAATATTTAAAGAAACAAGTCACACATGGTGAAACAAACTGAGCTGGTACCAGCGTGGAAAGCTCATCAGAGTACTTCCTATCATAATACGTATAGAAAAGACCGAGACAAACCACATTTCGTCGATGAGATAAAAGTTGAAGGGTCGCAGGAAGATTTGGACCTATCAAGTTACAAACAAGTCGCTAAACTTATCAAGTACATCAAGATGAGATGATGGAGCACCGGTCCAGGTGTGACAACAGTACTCCCTGCAAGGACGGATGGTAGATTTGTAGATATACAAAATGGCCTCAAACGCAAGGTACTCTTTAGCGAAAACAAGGAAGAGACCTTGCTTTTGACCTGGAGAAAATGATAAACCAAGTAGCCTCATTCATGGGCGTTTCTCAAGAGGAGAAGTAACTTAACCCTTTAACGCCATAATCCCTGTCCATGGAAATTGGTTGGAGAAAAAGACTCAGTTTCCTATTGAAGGCCATCAATTGGGTTTTCCCTGCAATTAGAAAAAACACGGGTACCTCCCCCGACCCCATCTTTGACAGCCTGAAGAAAAATCCAAATCTTCCGCAGGTTTGACTTGTTTCTGTTAGACTGTCTTGCAGCCAATGTCAAAGTACAAGGTAGTGTTATCACCAGGTGTCAATTTACCACATTAAATGCCTTAGAATATCATGTGCATTATTGCCACGTCTTTCATTAGATTTACTCATAAATCTGTAGATGTTTTGTGATTACATTCAAAAGGTTAGCAGTGGAACGAGGTCCTCTAAATACGTACCAAAGATCAACAAGACCTAGTTTCTGCGGAATTTTCAACTGTACATCTGTGATAAGTCGTTTAATGACCTTACTAATGACAGAAAGTGGAGTTATTGGTCGATATTTGCCAGGACAAGACGAATCATCTACATTAATGAAAACAGAGGCAACATTAAAAACTCTAGCAAGACGGAAGATAAGACTCCGATAGCCAAATTTTAAAAAGCTTGGACAGCAAGGAAGATAGCTCAGAGGAAAATTTGTTCAAAACAACTACCTGGATCGAATCTTGACCAGGAGATTTTGATTAATCAAGTCCATAAAAAATATTTGCAAGGAACCTTGGATTTATGATGACAGCGTCCGAAATCTGATGAGTTGGTTAAGGGAAATCTGGCAAAGGAACACTAGTGTTACTTACAGAGGAATTGGAGGAATTACTACAGATATATGTAAACAATAAAAGATAAGTATATAAAGAGCTTTAACGTCAGTAATATCTCTTGGTCATTACGTGTTGGTTTTTCTTCTCCAAATATAGAATCTACAATAATGAGCCACAAATTTGAGACTGAACGACACTGAGTAACTGATGAGTTAGTCCTTCACCTCTAGTTTTAATGCAACTCTTGCTAAAGAAGAAAGAATTGGCTTCTCTCAAATCTGGACATGAAAGAAGAAAAATTTATAACTTTCTAGTTAGAATAAAAAGGTTGACTCGAAATGAAAGTGTAAATTCTATCAAGCTGATAATAAAGCAAGGATCGCAAAGTTAGTGTTTCGATTACAGAATGTTTGAGCAACGGGACTAAACCTAAGTAGAATGGAGATTTGTAATGTGGTTCGCCCATTGCAATACAGGCTGTCAAAACGATCCTGGCAATCTCAATCAAGCTTTTTAGTACCATCGTTGTAACCCACTGGTTTTATTCCACAAGAGAACATTCTTGGGGCATCAAGTGAACTAAAATCTCTTGTGTGCCGACCTTGAGGAAACTATACTGATGAAGGATACCCTTCTTAAATGACAGCATCTCATAATACAGTACATTCAACAGTACAAATGAAGAACAAAGGTATATCATAAGAGCCTTCTTCTTTTGCGGCACTAGTTTCAATCCAAAGTTTGACAAGACCAAATTGTTTCCTTTTTCTCAGCACTAAACTATTTCATGTTAATTTTCACTATTGTTTTCCAAATTCTGTTGAAATAGTTAGGCCATGTGATGGTCATTTTTCAACAATGGATAAGTTGCTCAGTCTATGGTCTCCAGTGTTTAGCTGGAGTTGGTACGTAAGCATTGAGAATGGCGATGACTTGCAATCATATCGGTCGGAATTTTTCTTACCAATTGATTTCGTTGTTCTTTAAACTGCTTTAATATTAGCTTTAATACCAAATAAATGAAGTCTTGACTTTATATTCCTTTAAATTTTATCTATATTGCAAAAAATATATAATAGAGAAAAATGATGTCATAGGTTTCATAAAACAACAAAAATTAAAAAACCCCGTTCTTTTTGGATCACCCAGTAGAAAAACAACAAACAAATATACAGAAAACTAAATACGTTAGTATTCACATCATTGTACTTGATATCAGTTTAAAAGTTTTGTTTCAAACATTGAGTTACCTTTCTTGCACGACTCTTGAAATTAAACTCCCACCACTGCAAAGAATAATGATGCTGAACATAAAGTTCACCACTAAGGTTGTCACCATCAACTTTACATTGATACGATAACAAGTATTTTCCATCCCTTGTGAAGCCTAAAGCAACGTGCCTAGCAATTCAAATAAATATAAACCAAATTTTATAGAATAAACAGAAAATACACACGAAAAGGAATCCAAAGTCTCACAAGAAAATCATACATAAATCAACTCTCCGTCACCATAATGTGTCTGGAAATTCTTGAATTCTGAAGTAACAGTTGAAACATTTGTTTCCATAGAAGTAGTGGAAATATTCATTACATATTTCTGTAACAGATACTGCCAACATAAACTGAACATAAAGAAATAGTCTTATTATAAGTTACAAATTTTGGTTAAAGAAACCTCGGACAGAAAGAACTATTAAGCATAACGTAATATGAAGTGTTAGGAGTAAAAAAAGTCAATAACAAAAATGTAAATTCCCTAGGAATAACATTTTACAGTTTTATTTAATGTGTGAATGATGGAAAATGTGACAAAGACATGTAAAATGTATAACTAAAACAAATGAGCGTACAATTTGTATCACGCCCTGGAAATTACCACACAAGAAAAGACATTGTGAAGTTGACGATATAACTCTATCTGGTATTTACGAAGGTGGTACTTTGCACTGGAATTTTTCCTCCAACATACTTACAGCCAATGTATTAGATACCATGTACGAATAGATAGAAAAACTTTTGGGGTATTTGGGAGTCTATTTTATTCTCTTTTGGAAATTAAATGAATATGCAGTCGACCATGCACCACACATACATACATTCATACATACATATATACATGCATACATACATACATGCATGCATACATACATGCATACATACATACAAACATGCGCTTTTTCTGACTTTTCTTCTTATTAAGCAGTCGGAGCCAAAACTAAAAATACAAATACGTTTAACTGACAATGCTCAAACTGGTAAGGTCAATTCTACAGTAGTTAAGGATAAAAACAATTATTTCTCAATTAATAAGATGTAACTAAAAATCCATTTGGAACTAGATTTAAAATATCCACTCAGAGACGTTATATGTGGTCTAACAAACTGACAACAGGAAGATGTTGAACAAAAAATTATTCTTAGCTGTCTTCACATTACTTACCCACTGCAAAATACTTCGTCACCGAGAATTTGATGTAAATGAATCTGTGAATGTTCTGGGCATTTCTCAAAAAAAGGTTTTGCAGTTCCATGAAACTTTGAAGACTTCGATAATTTTCCAAAGGTCTACAGGTAAAGAAACATACAATTACTACGACACATATGTTTATAAAAATGGTAAATTAAACCTTGGGTAAGTCAAAAATAATAACCTACAAACGATAGAATTCGGTTGTACCCTCTAACAGAATACTGTTACACCTTGCATATCTTAGTACCATTGCTCTTCTTAACAGTTCTACAGCCTTGGAAAAAAAACAACCACGCGCACGAAGAAGAGGATAAAACTAGCCTGACCCTTAGTAATAAAAGGCCCAGGATCCTTGTTAGTCTGTCCAGTCTGGCTGCAAGCGACACATTTAAAGGCCAAGCCATGGTTAAGCATAAGTTCATTTACATTGGCAGTACCAGCTATGAGGTAAATATAAAAAATGGTCGGGCAGTAACACCATTTGGGGTCCAGAAGAAGTTCACAGCAAAGAATGGCACCTCATCCATGAAAAAAAACATGTTTACATTCTTTGGTAGACTAAAGTAGCAAGGAACTATCTCTGACTTATCGGAAAGCTTGGCACATTTTAATAAACTATTGCTAGATCCTAATGGGGCCATTAAACACATCCGTGGTTCCAAGGTTCAGGAATGACATTGGAAAGATCTTATGACTCCTGTCTAACCACCCTACCATAAATTGCTCTTGTTGTCACTGCCACAAAGTCTGTAAATATTTTTTGAAGCAATGAAGCACTAATTTTACGGCAGTATCATGTTCTTTATTACCCTGACAACAGACAATAAATCAAATAGAATACCCCTATTCAGTCAATACACTAGTGATTTGACCTATCTCTTTGTGAAATAGCTCTGTTGCAGAATTAATAACAAAACTAAAGGACTTTAAGTGCTGCAATCATCCAAGTATCCAGGTAGTTATTCCAATTCCCATATTCGGGCTCCAGTGGCCTCAAATCTTGTCTTACGACCAATTTGAAAACCAGTCCCCATTCAGTTAGTAATGGAGTTTCTCAAATGCAGGTATGACAGTTTGCCTAATGCATTTCTGTACATACAGTTGACATCACATGGTTCGTCTGGAGCTGTGCTTTGTTTTTCTTTGGGGGTTAAAACAACTATCTCGCTATTAGTTATGTAACATTTTCATCTGTTAGTCCTGGTGTCATTTGATTAAATTCTTGTCTTTTCAGAAATAGTCCCTTTTGCTATGGTTAGCATCTTGGTTAGATATTTTATCAATACTGGCTTCACTTTTCTAAATTCATGATTTGCTACAGATCAAAACATCCGTAAAAGTATGTCTATTAGATTATTTGAAATGTTTGATAGGTTCTAGAACTTTTAGTATTATATAATATTTATATATTACATTATATATTATATAATTTTCAGTCGCATGGTGGTACTCGATAGGTGAAGTTAATGGCCAGCCCGCTCGTAGGTGGCACCAAGTTAGTACGTAGTGTTGGCTTCGTCAACTGATTGAACATTCGCTTTCGAACTTGTTTGTTTTCAATATAGCATTTATGCATTCATCTTAGTTAATCATTCTTCCACCATTTAAAAGTAAGAGATTGACATTATTATGGTGTTCAAAGTGACATGTGAAATGTTGAAACCGTTTACCGGTAAGGAAGATGGAGCAGTAGCTTACGAAAGTTAAATGTACAGCAAAGGTGAAAAAAAAAATCGTATATTTTCCCAATTTTTTGCCTTTATATTTAGAAAGTGACGCCTCAGGGTTACATTTAGAGTTGACTGATACAGAGCAGTGTGGTGCTGATTTTACTGAGCGAAAGCTATTAACGGGCTTTACTAATAGTGCGTTCGTTGCTTTTGCTCAACTTTTGTAAAAGGGGTGGATTGGTGAGCCTGTCGATGTATATAATAATGAGACGGTTGGGTGCATTAGCTGGTTTCTCAGGTAAGAGTTTATAAAAACTGGTTGTTTTTATCCTATGTTGGTGGTTTTCCTGATAAAATATCTTGCGAAATACAACGGATTGATGGTGTTTTTATGAGTGAGTCATATTTCATCAAGGGTATACCAGTGTTAACAGCAAGTAAGGGCGAATCTGTAGTTGCACCAGGAAAACCCTGTGGTCAGGCCAACTAGCCTGTCCTTTAAGTGACCATCTTCCTGGCCACTTAAAGGGTCTTGCTTCAGTTGTGGAGGGTCATATATGACAAAATATTGTAACAAAGGGCTTGGGGAGATCACATGATATCGACGTGTTATTCATGGGCATGTAGCATAACGGTGAATTCTAGAAAACGTCAGCTGAGTAACTGGTCCATAAGGAGGCACCCAAATAGCAAATTAAAGGCCTGTTCATTGCCAATTATTGATTTTGAAGTGAATGGAAGCATTATTAAGGCGTTAGTTTATACTGAGTGTGCAGTAACTTATAAGTTTAAATACTGTCAAGGAAGATGTCTCTTGCAATTTGAATAGGAGCTTAGATCGACGTAGAGGCTGACAAATCCTACCAAATGTTGAGATGGTGTTGGGTATTGATGCTGTTGATTACAAGGGTGGTGTGGGTTGTAGGCGGGGCAGAAACCTGAAGTCAGAATTTGTTTTGTAGTTGCTGCCCCACCAGTAAGACCAAAGAGCGTAAAGTAAGACCAGTGTTGAATTTTACAGACCTCAATGCACTTGTGATTTGCCATACAAGGGATGGAATAACTGATGTTTGTAATGAAACCCTAAAAGAGTGTCCAAGGTAGCTACCAAGAAAAAGAGGCAAAATTCCAGTACATTCCAGTACATTTTCCAGTACATTTTCAATCCAACAATGCAAGCTTTCTGGCAATCTCCAGTTTATTCCAGTAGATTTACTCAAATCATATACAGAAAATTCACACTGGTCTTAACTATGACCTGCCTCTGCTCATTTTATCTGCCCCTCTACCACGCCCCTTGAAACGGATGGATGGGCGGAAAGAATTACTGATGTTGCGGGCGACACAAGTCATGAAACATTTATAAAACTACTGAAAGAAATGCCACCAAAAAAATATATGGAAGTAATTTGAAAAACACAATACATCTCCAAGTATATTTCAAAAATCAACTGTTTTTCAGTACACTCCCCAGTACATTTCCATTCCAGTTTATCCCAGTACCAGTAGTCAACCTGGTGGCAGGAAACTCAGGATGTGACCATTGTCAATTGATAACTTCTTTATTTATAAAATAGCGAAGGGGCTTTGGAAAAATCAATTGGTAAATTTTAAAGATAAAGCATATTGTCTGACGAGACTGGGTTTTGGGGTGAATTCTGTCCGTAGAATAATTTTTAAAATGTTGAAAACTGTTTTCGGAGAAATCCAACACATTTCTAAAAAAACATACATTGGTAATATTCCACTAAATGAGAACAAAGTAACCTCAGGTGAACTTTAAAAGCATTTTACATGACTATGATTGAGTTACTAAAGCTCACGAGCCTTCTGATGATGCATTGACATTGGAAATGAGGAAAAATTAGGAGGGAGAATTGTTATTTTAACAAGATAACACATTCCCAAGTATGAAAGACCTGAGCCATCTTAATTAATGGGGATTAGTTTTAGTATTTGGAAAGCTGGTGGGCAACAATCCAGTAATGGATATGTTGTTGTTGGCATACAGCTACATTAAGAAGACAGCAAGAGGGTCAGAATTAGGGAGGAGTGCGTGGGTAGCAAGGCATTTGATATGCCATGAGTGGTGTTGTTAATGGTGTAATAGTATGACATAATATTAAGGGAAAGTAGTTTGTTCTTCAAACTGTAAAGGGGACTGGTTTGTGAAATGCAAAGAGTATTACACTGACAGCTGCACTGGAGATTTATTGAAACATAATGGAAGACACAATAGTTTAGCAGAATTAAGAGGCTACCATGAAATGAGTTAATATAGCAACAAAGTGGGGGTTTGAGATGATCCCAAGTAATAGACATTACCCCCTGAACTGTTTGGACTTCATTTCTGTTACCACCGTCTTTTGTACATTCATGGTAACTATGAATTTTATTGGTTGCCATTATTTTATAAATGTGATACGTAGATCTGTAACTGCCCCTTTTTGCTGAGTTTATTGATCGGACGAATGGCCAAGAATTTTTGTTTCTCTGTTTTAGTTCTACGCACGTGCATTACAGGGTTGACCCATGCTAAGACAATTACAGATTCTGAAACAATGGACAGTTGGCCAAGTACAGCTCTCTCTAAAGAAAAGTCGGTATAGACTAAAGGTGCTGCTGAGATAATAAAGGTTTATGCAATGTAAGAAGTTACAATGTACACTATAATCTTTGTGTACATCTTTTCTACATATTGGATTGCCTCCTAAGTGCCACTATCTTTTTTTTCGTCATTTGTAGATAACATCCATGCTGTACTGTCGGTGTTCACATTTTTTCATCCTGTAAATTTTCATCTGATGTAGTCCTGGTATCCCACCAAACTTGTATACACTGATAATCAAGATCAACCTCTGTATACTTCTTAAGTGAGACTGAAGCATTTTTAGCATGAGTTACAGTTGCTGTTTACCAGCTGGAATAAACAAGGGTTGTACAAAAGCCTTCAAATGGAATTATGGCTTTATCTTAGCATTACTCTCTTAACGTTGGAGGTCTTACCAAACTTCTATATACATTGCTGTCCATTATGTTGACATTTTCACCCTTTCACACAAAACATGGTATCAATACAAGCTGCCATTATTTATTTCAAAAACAGGAGATACATCTTTGTTTACTGAGTTTGTTTTTTGTTTACCTCCTCCCATCAGATGATGAATATAGTGTCTCTGGTTGCAAGGTTAGTGGTTACAACTGAGAAACCAAAAAATGGCATTGTTAAAGTAACCATTTGATTTTAAAAAATCCAACTAACCAGTGCAAATAAGACTAGGGGAAAATAATAAGAATTTCATTCTACCATTACACCTAGGGTAAAAGTCAATTATAGATGTTTGGATCACAGTAAATATTTACCTGTTGACAAGATACCTTTTGTACAAGTGACTGTGCAAGTATTCTACTCCTTTTTGATTTCTTCATTATTCAGTTTCTGTTTCATACCTAAAACAACAATCACAAGGTGCTCCTACTGCAGGTGAAACAATTACTTCAAAACTAAGCTACCAGATTCAGTCATAAATGAGGTCAACTTAATATTCTATAGGTTGAAGGGCATGTAGAAGACAGGCATTTATTTTATATAGTGGTTTGTAAAGTAAATAAAAATAGCTCAGTTGATAACCACCTTAACTTAACTTAGTATTCTTATGATACTGGAATTCAACGTTTATTATTTATGTATTGATGGATCATACCCCTTGTATGTATCCCTCATGATTTTGCCAAGGATGTGGAATCAATATGAAACTTGTATAAGATTATTTCTCCATATGTAAATATATGTAAATAATCATGTAACTATATATACTGTAGTAATTTTGTGAATTTCAGAGGATGTGAAATGTATGGAGTCAAAGTAAGAATACAAGAACCAATCAGTAATTTTCTTATGTGTGTTGTCTGTTTGCAGACTCACTGGTGTCTAGCTTTTCCAACAAACCATAGGGTCACAACAGTTGAAAGAACACTGACTGATACTTGTAGCAGCAACCACACAGTTCTAATTTAGCTAGTCATGATCTCATAACATTAAGAGGGTCTAAAAATACCCATATCAGGTTGGGTTCTCTTCAAGTAAATGTAGTTGCTTTAAATGCTTCTTACACAACAAATTTACCATACAGTTTTTATTGGGTTTTTTTCAAAAATTTTATTTTACTGTATGTCTGGTGTTCAATATGTGAAAGTTGGATTGATATTGGATGTAAAAAAGACAGACATCATGGCACAAATTTTCCTTTCATAATTAATCTTATGAAAACTGATGTTGGCAATGAATTGATGGAAGTTGCTGACTTGAAATATTTCAGTTATCTAATGGCTTCTACTGAATCTGATACAAGAATAGGAAAAGCACTTGCAAGCACTGAACAAATCCGATCTCCAGGTTCTACTAAGACTTTAAGCATTCCTTCAGGAGAAGCAGGAGGGCCTGGAGGTTCACATATAAACATTTTTGTCTCTAAGATATTTGGCATCATATGTCCCAAGCATTTATGTGGCAGTCATGTCACCCCCTTTCTAAATCTATGGTGCTCATCCATATCCTTTTTCATATCCACCAAGAACCAGTCATGATTGGGTTCAGTAGTCTCTTTGTAGCTTTATAAATCTGTCAGCCTTAACAGGACATAGTTGTGAGCAAGTGGTAATATAACACATCTGTCTTGAGGGAAGTCAACAACAGAAACAAGTAGTGACATTGTAAGCACTGCTCTCTATTGCATAGCACCCTTTGCCTTTCTGATGGTGGCCACCAGCAGTGTATAGTTTGGATGCCTGCTTGTTCTTAGTCACTTCATCCATTAGATCAGCAAGGGCAAAGCAGTATTGTAACCTTGAATCAAAGTCTGTATGTTCCTTGAGTAGGCCTTCTATAAACTGACCTGGGGTTCCTTCATACAATAGTTGCCAAATGCTGTAGAAAAACAGGATTCATTCGAAGGGACTATGGGGATGCAACATCATATCTTGAACTCATTCTGTCTTGCCACACCCTGATGGTCCCAAAACCTGAGCAGCAAATGTGTGTTATGGTAAAAGTTTGGTTGATATTCACATGCTTTTTTGAAGATTACAACATTTTGACTTCATACGTGGTCAACATTAATACAATCTGGTGTCCAAAACACCCACCAATTCAATATAAGCAAAGCCAAATGAGTCTTCATTGAAGAAGTGATCCAAGGCACTGTTAACAGAGCAATGGACAGTGTCACAGTTCTTGATTTCATGACACTACCTACATTTTATGTGGTAAAAAGAAGCAAGATCAAAGCATATTGAAAAAATAACTCAATAGGAAGAAATGCCAGGCCTTTTAGGATACATCATCTAAGACCCTGGGGAAGAAGATCTTGGCTGTGTGTGGAACAAGTGTACTATCTCCATGCTAGCTGATGCAACTAAGCAAGCAGAACCTATTGAGCAACAAAAGATGGAAGACCACCAAGCACTTCTCATTCTTGGTAATAGGTCTTCTACCAATGAAATTCAGATGTACTGATACAGTTAATAAACTGTGGCTAAAGGTTGTATCAAACACAGAGGGAGGATCACTGTGCATGGTTACTCAATCAAAGGAAGCAACCTCACAAAAACACTTCAGTACCTGATCAAGGGGGTGTGATGCCAGGCCAGTAGGCATTGACAAGGTGACAGCTACTGAGGAAAGGAGGCACTGGCCAAAGCAAGTTCCCTCCAGCAATAAAGGCTCTATTAAATGGCAAAAACAATTGTGTGCATCTTAGGCTCACTCCACAAGACAATCCCCTACAAAGCTCAAGTGATGATGACAAATTTTCCCCTCATATTTCAGAGATGACTCTGAAAGATGACAATGAACAATCAGAAAGGGGTCAGCTTAGCTAGGGCATTGATTTAGCTGAGAAAGGAAATTACAAAGAAGCAAAGGGTATGCTAGAAAATGTGAAAAGAAGAAAATTTGCACCCCACTTCCATACTGAAAGTGTCAAAAGATACCTGCTGCCTCTATAGAGACTAGTGACTGGTCACAAAACCAAGATGGATACAATATACCTACAGCTACCAAGTAACAATCCCAGCATCTTGCCACTCTCCTCATTGGGTCACTACACAGTCCAGCTTGGCTCTACTCTGACCTTTGCAGATGAAGACTATGAGTGTTTCCAACTTGAAGCTGAGATATCATTTATGTGGTACAATGTGAAGACTAAAGCAAATGACACATTTTACTACATTGACAGTACCATTACAAAAAAGCAACTACAGAAAACCATCCCTGGTGGTTACTATACCAGCATTAATAATCTGGTAGCATTGATACAAGCTCCAATGAATAGGTCAGCTAATAAGAACATCCAGATTACAACTGACTCTTTTACACTGAGAGTAATAATCAAATGTGGTGGGACAGTGACTATTCACTTCACATAGCACCATGGGCTTGTTGCTGCATTTCCCAGGTGACTTATTTGTCTGGTATGGCAACCTCTCCCTTGCTTGCTGACATATCGGCTGGCCCAACCAGTATTTTTGTCTCTTTGCCCCTTCTCAAGAACCCATATGTCAGATCATTTGTAGCTTCCCTGCTGAAAAAGATCCCCGTCAACAATAATGTTTCCTGAGTCATAGTAAAATATCACCAACCATTACCAGTGAAGATGCACAACCTCAATGTGCCTCCAATTAAGTAATTGAAATCAACATTAACAATGAAAGCAACACAATCCTGCATTTCAATATATTCATGGTCAGCTGGATACTAGCCATTAGATGCATAGAAGCAAGCACATTACCATCATCACAATGAGGGTAATGCATGTTCCATATAATCTGAGATTCACAAGCAGGAATGTAGTGCTGGCTCAACAAAAAGACCATGATGGGGATCTTGCTGGTTGGCAGGCTGTAACTGGTATCTTCGGTAGCATCTTCAAAAAGCTTAAGAGCATTACTGCACCTATAGCAAAAGCAGTTGGCAAAGTTGTCTTTCCCTTGGTACAAGAAGCACTAAAAGCTGAATTTGCCTCAAAGAGCCCACTGTAAGCTTGCTTAAAAGCTAGTGCACACAGTAGACTGACCAAACAGAACCCGATTGGTGTAGCAAAGGCTGGACTCAGAGCTACCTAGTCCTGTAAGCTTCTCCCACCATCTCTTCCTTTCCTGCTTAAAGCCTTTTTTGCTTTTGAAAAGATAGAAGAGACAACACCATAAACCATGAGGAGAACACACAAGAACAGTAAACATGGACACAAGTCTGAAGTGATAGGCCTCTGGCTTGTCCCTTCCAATCAAGAAGGTATTAAGTCTGGGTAAGGCTATTGAGAAGTCATCAACTCCACACACACACACACACACTTGACACAGCTGCTGTTGCTGAGCTCAATGCAAGTAATGGCCCCTACATCATTGACTAGAGTCTGAGTTATATATCCAGGCCCAGTTTTGTATCATCAAATCAGCCAGCATTGTAGCAACAGATAACTGCCCTTTAAGTAACCTCTTTGTACACACAATGTGGCAAAAGATCATTCTTAATGCTAACAATGTGTGCATTTCAGATGGCAACAATGGCTATCCATACAGTGTAGGAATCACCATGTCATCATCATCATCATATTCGGTTTAACATCCATTTTACATGCTAGCATGTGTTGGACGATTTCTTGAAATCGACTTCCAAGTTATCCTATCCTTCATGAGGTCTCTGTTGACACCTTTTTGTTTCAGATCCATCCTTATCACTTCCTCCCATATTTTCTTTGGTCTTCCTCTGCCAGTGGTTCCTGTCACCTTGATTGTTCTGCATCTACTTGCCAAAGCATTCTTGTCCATTCTCTCCACATGACCAAACCAACAGAGCCTCCTATTCTGCATACAGCTGCCAATACTGTCCAGAGTCAATCTCCTTCTGAGTTCATTAGAACTGAGCCTGTCCTTTAGACTTACGTTGCACATCCATCTTATCATTCTCATGTCATTCCACTCCATGCAGCTGACATCTTCAGCTTTCACTGGCCAAGTTTCACTGCCATACATCATTGTGCTACATACACATGCCTGGTAGACTCTACCTTTAGTAGGTAATGGCAGAGCTCTGCTGGTTAACAATGGCATCAGCTCCCTGAACTTACTCCATCCACAGTTAACCCTTGCTGTAACACTTGCACCAGCTCCCCCCTTGGCTCCAAGGGTGTCACCAAGGTAGCAAAACTTCTGGACAACCTCAATATCCTCATCCTCCAAATGCACTTTATGTAGGTCTAAGTCACAGGTTGCCTCTCCTTCTTTGCACCTCTTGCAGCTAAAACGGTTAGTTTCTGTCAGTTTGCCCTTTATTCCACTGCACCGTTTATGTACCCAGTGCTTGCAAGTACCACAATAGATTGAGTTGCTCCCAACTCCCTTCCCACAGACTGAACAGGGAAACTTTCCTTTCTCCAATGGCTTTCCTAAATTGCAACCACTGACCATCACTTTTGTCTTGCCCATGTTCACTCTCAAACCTTTACCTTCCAAACCCTTCTTCCAAGTCTCTAACTTAGCAAGTAGACCATCCAATGTCTCACAGGAGAGAACCAGGTCATCTGCATATAGCAATTCCTCTGGGCAACCCTTTCGAAACTCTCTTGACAGTGCTTCCAAAACACAAATAAAAAGCAGTGGACTTATTACAGATCCCTGATGAACTCCAACACCCACACCAAAACTCTCAGTATAGGAACTGTTGACCCTTACCTGACTTTTAGCATTTCTGTACATTGCCTGAACAACCTTAATCAGCCATTCACTTACTCCTAGTTTCCGTAAAGCCCACCAAACAACTTCTCTCGGCACTCTGTCAAAGGCTTTTTCCAAATCCACAAAGGCAAAGTACAGCTTCTTGTTCTTCCCAAGGTACTTCTCTTGCATTTGTCTAAGGATAAAAATGGCATCAATAGTTCCTCGTCCAGGCATAAAACCAAATTGCAAGAGCGCTTCACCTGCCCGTGAGAGAAATACTATACCTCGCCAGTCCTCAAACTGGTATTTCATGCTTGAATGAGACCAAGCATGGTCTTTGGGGAATGTCAAAATGCAAAAACTGGGCATAATCTGCTGGGGCAGTGGAAGGATTCTATCAGGTCATGGCAAGATACAGAGTGGAATACAGGGTGAGAAAGCCACTAATATTGGCTAGAGGAGTTGCAGACCCTGACCCAGAACTTAAGTTTTCAAGCTGGAATGTAGGATCCATGACTGGTAGAGAAAGAGAGACAGCCAAAGTCTGTAAGAAAAGGAATATTAACATTCTTTGTCTGCAGGAAGCCAAATGGAGTGGAAAGAGGGCAGGAGACCTGTTGGAAAGATACAAAATATATTACAGTGGAGAAAGGAACAGAAGAAATGAAGATGGAATCATATTGAGCCCAAAACACAAGAAGTCATCAAGGTGGAACAGGTGTCAGACAAACTGACGAAGGTGAAGCTGGTGATTGTCAGTGAGCCTCTAAACATTGTTTCAGCATATGCACCAGGGTTACAAGAGACTGGTGAAGAAAAGGAAATGTCCATGGACAACTTTAGGAGATTAATACAAGACAAACCTGGAAGGATGAGGGAAGATGGACATCCAGTAAAAGTGGCTCAGGAAAGTACTATACCAGGAAGAAGGGCAAGTGGAAGACCAAAGAAGCAATGGAGAGATAATGTGAAAGCGGATATGAGCTACTTTGGCATTCATCAGGAAGAGGCCCAAGAAAAAGAAACCTGGAGGTGGAAGACCTGGGTGTCTGACCCTGCAATGTGGGACCAGCAGCCATAAAGGAGAAGAAAGAAGTTGCAGGCCTTGCTCCAGCAGTCTCTGTCTGCTGCTGCCCAATACTTGGAGCATTCCAGCTGAACAGACTGATTCCAGACAGGGCAGGTCTGTGACTTGTGCTTCAGACTCATTTGCTCTAATCAACAGTTGAGTTGTTAGGCAAAGCATTAAGCTGACTTATGTTAGGTCGTACCTCTGCAGGTGCATCTTGACAAGAAGAGGGCTCTCTACCCTGTAGATCGCATCAGAGTTCACCAGGTGCAGATAATCATCAGTCAGGTTGACTTGGCAAACATTCTGGCAGCTCCAATTCTGACCCATGTCTTTACTGTATTTATCAGTGCTGTAGTGTAATAAGGGACTAATGATGCCCTGAATTTTGAACTGAACTTTGCCAATTTTGGCCTCAATGAACTACAAATCACAGCAGCTGGCATCAATTCTCTTAGAACAGAGTTTGGATCAACTTACCACGAGGGCAGTCTCAATGGATCAAGTACATGGGAATATTAGACAGGTCTGCAAGTGACAAAAAAGAACTGAAATGGTGGTGAACTTCCAGCAAATTATGACATTTTCACTGTTCCTGGATCACATTGGTTGGATGCTTTGATCACAGACAGTGGGGTACATTGGTTTTATTCCTATGACCTGGGCCCAGATGCAGATGACCTCACCTTCAAACATAAAACGAACTTTTTTTCCATGTTATGGGATGCATTGGGCTTCAGACATGCATATTACAACAAAGTGGACTTGAAGAGCCTGAGAATTAACATGTGTGGACACAATGCATACTACTTCATCCTGACTGGACCATTTCTGGCTTGAGAGGTTTCTGAAGGCACTGATCATAATGATGCACTGATATGGTCCATGATAGATAGGGGGACTCCCCAGTTACATAACAGTCCTCCAATTTCATGTCATTTATTCCATACTGCAACAACCCTCGTTTGTGCAGGTCTTTCTGCTCCTCCCTCCCTATCTATAACATCTGTGAGGTAGGTGAACCAGTCTACTTCTTCCACCACATGTTTGCCTCCTGGTCCCAGCTCTACTGTTTCTCTCTCCTCTCCAATTCCACCCTGTCTCTGACTACATGTAGAGCAGGTAAATATATTGGCTTGTGACACATTCTGTAAACCAGAACAGCATCCATGGACCCACTTTTCACATTGGGAACATAGCACAGAGTTCACTCCTACTCCTCTTGCACACACTCTACAAGGTTACCTTCCAGAAGACTGCAGAGTTATGTCATTCTTTCTGGTCACTAAGATCTTAGTTTTACTAAAGTTAATTTTTATTCCCCTCCTTTCCAAGGCATCTCTCCATCTGTGAAGCTGCTTCTCTGCTTCATGCATCATCTTCCCAGTTATAACTAAATCATCTGCATATAACATGTCCCACAGTGCCCCTCTACTACATTCTCTGGAAGCTTCCTCCATAACTTGATTGAAGAGCAAAGGGCTCAATGTAGAGCCCTGGTTTACCCCCATGGACATGCCAAATGCCTCAGACACCCTTCATGCCACTGCCACACTCATCTGGGAGCCAGCTCCATCACCAAGCAAACAAGCCTTTCAGGCACACCCTGCCTTATTCCCTGACTCTGCACATTTTCAATGATAATTGTAAATAAGTTTAATTACCAGTTAATTACTATTTAACTAATTAACATTTCCTTATGATACACTCACAGGAATAAACAAAATTATAAACAAAATAATAACCTCCTACTACAATGGCCTTATTACTCAAGGGATAAGGCATCTGACTATGGAACTGTGAATTTCAGGTTCAACTCCTGGCAGGATTGGGCCTTTTTTTCAATCTCTTTCTTTTTCAGTTTTCTGAGACATTTTAAGAGAGAGGATGAGAGTGGCTAATTATGACATAAAAGAGTAATAACTAAAATGTTCCCATGCTGCTTTTCACCAAGAAATAGAGAGGGTGGATGTGGGTGTTAGAAAATATGACAGGGAAGTATGTAAACAGGAAAGATGCAAGACTTAAAAGGTGAGCAGAAGGATAAAACACAAAGAACAGCTGAATATTGTTGCAAAAATGACAGGAAAAAGCAGTTTGTCGCATTTAATGAGGATTAGGGTATCTAAAAGTGACTGAAAACAGAAATAACTAAACTGACCAACCCTTGTTTCGGCCATTAAATGATGAAAAAGGATGAGGGTGGCACAGAAAAAAAGACAAAGGAGACTTGTAATAACAAAAGATGTATGATTGGTAAAAATGAAGTGGAGAGGTAAAACTAGAACATTGGCTGAAGATTGTTGTAAAAATGAAAAGGAATAAAGAGCTTGTCATTATTAAAGAGGAAGAACGGGGGTGGCAAAACTTGACTGTGATGAGGAACAACTGAAACTGATGGAGGTTGCTTTTGGCTGAGAAGTGAAGTGGGAGGATGCGAGTAGTACAATAAGACAAA
>RDPX01000033.1:641866-655885 GCA_003991215.1 Morbakka virulenta
AGGGTTTAAATTAACTCTATATCTTTGCTGATAACATCCACTTCTTCAAGCATTTCAAATTTCAAGCGTATGCAAACAACGATACAAACAACTACAAACAAGTACAATACACACTGTACAATAGAGGTACGGGGGTCTCTCAAAGGAGAGTTGCTGACAAGTTACTTTTGCTTCAGGTGTCCCACACTTTTCGGGTGTCCATTTGAAGAACAAAGTCTCCCCCCCCCCCAGCTTTGTTATTGTATATTGTGCAGAACAAAACAAAACAGAATTTCAGGCATCCTATTTCTTTTTTTGTCTGTTTTTCACCCAAGTGAAAAGGAACCATGAAGGTTGTTTTTAAGCGGGAAATTTGAAAAGAGACTTGTTATACTCAGGCCCAGGTCTCTGTTCGGTCACAGGGTCAGAGTTGCACGCAATGGCGTAGCAAAATTGTAGTGGTCATCATCACCTTTTATACAAGTTTGTGTACTCCAAGCACTTTTTTCAGCTGGATCTCTTTACCTGCTATATCATCATTTCGTAGTTTAGAAGGTAAAATAGAAGTTAATATATTCGTATTCGTTCACGTTTGTCACAAGTGTTCCAGTGTTCTTACTTTTGACATACACTGTAGGCATATGATGATACATGATTTTGATAGACTGCAGACCTCATCACGGATTATTTGATTTTTTCATCCAACATTTCTGATGATTTATCTGTAGTGGTTTATAAGATTTTTGTGGCAGAATTGAATTGCAGATATTTAAGTTTTTACAATATCAAATGAAATTTGAATCGGAATTTTATCTTGTGATGTCGAGAATATGCTGTGAATGGTATTTAACAACAATATTGCATTAACAGTATTAAAAACACGGAAAGAGGAAAAGCATAAAAGTAATTTAGGACAGATTTTTTTGACATTCAACTAGACCTGTTGAGATCACAGTTTGCTTAAGTTTTGCAGAACTGTTTTGATAGATGGCAATGACGCATCTATTTTATGCATTGTATGAAAAGCACTTTTAAATGACTCGCTGAAGATAAACCCCTCTCTATTACATCAAATTCAGTTATCAAAGGATGTAATCATTTTTCCTGCTCTCATAGTGTATCGTTCGCCAGATGAGGGGGCAGGTAGATACTTAATCCCGGGCATTCTTCATATAAGCTATAACCTGAAAATTTTATGTTGTTAAATGTGGAAATAGTAATTAATTTTTATCTAGTGAGTGCACTGTGTTCTTATAACCTGAAACTGTATAAACTGGACTTTAAACTAAGTTTTTTTTGTATATATTTTAGGTTTACAAAATAAATAGCACCGTGGGTTTAAACTGTAGTGAAACATAATGCTACAGGTATTACCCACCACATTTCTCCAGGAACATGACTACTATTAATTAAATACTTACTGTGAAGATAGAATCATTAATGGGTTCAGGATTAACAGAACATACAATCCCAATTTGTGCACATACAGTACACATGCCTGTTAGTTTGAAATAATAATGGAGTTTATAAAATTCAATTTTTTGGTGTGGCCTATCAAGGGGAGTTGGCCATAATGGTTTATAAATCAAGCTCTTGCTTTCAGATAATATTCAACCCCTCCAAATACTACATCTGTTTTGTATATCTTTGTAAGACAAGGAGACAAGAAGGTAGCAATTAGTATCTACCCCATCTTTTTGTCACTGTAAAGTTACGTTATCCACAAAGAATGAAAAGTATTCAACATTGGAATTATAAAGATTAACACATGCTAGCATGTAAAACGGACGTTAAACCGAATATGATGATGATGATGAAAAAGGTTGGAATTTCAAGTTCANAATCAAGCTCTTGCTTTCAGATAATATTCAACCCCTCCAAATACTACATCTGTTTTGTATATCTTTGTAAGACAAGGAGACAAAAAGGTAGCAATTAGTATCTACCCCATCTTTTTGTCACTGTAAGAATGAAAAGTATTCAACATTGGAATTATAAAGATTAACTTCATTTAAAAACAGCAGAGACCTGGTGAAGGATAGGATAACTTAGAAGTCAATTTCAAGAAAGCGTCCAACACATGCTAGCATGTAAAACGGACGTTAAACCGAATATGATGATGATGATGATGAAAAAGTATGAGTCGGAAGAAAAAGGTTGGAATTTCAAGTTCACAAGTAATGGCATGCTTCATTTTATGTTACAAGACTAGGCTTTTTAATGCAAAATTAGGTTTGTGCATGTATGTAAAGCTTTCCTTAGAAATAAGGTGGAATTTGGTCCTGATGTCAAAGGTATGGCTATTTTCCAATTTCTAAGATTAAAAGACAAATTGCATCTGTTGATACTGCTCATCTTTTCTTGAAAACAAAGTTGGATATTATGGCACTGTAATATAGGAAAAAAGACTAAGAAAATTGAGGAAGTAAACAGTAATGTATGCAAACTGCAGGACTAAATAAAAAGAATAGATAATGATCTAGGTATCAACTGTGTTAAATGGAAATGTAACAAATGAAAATATCATGCACTTATCAACTTTTTAGGGTAGACATGTAAATTGTTTTACTGGTTTTATTATTATTTATTATTATTTTATTATTATTATCTTTCCTCTTCTTTTTCTTCTTCATCATTTTGCTCAGACATGCAAAAGATTGTTTTTGATGGTGATGGTTATACAAAGGTTGTGTAACAGGCCTTTATGTGGGGAAATTTTTGAAAACCAAGCTCTACCCCTATGGATAAGAGAATTTCATTGAATTACTAGCAGAGGCAGCATATAATATGTATAGGCAATGATAATGTAGATAACAATTTACTCATCTTGAATGATAATTTTTACAGTTTACAGCCAGTTTAGCATGAATTCCAATCATCTATCTTGCCCCTTAGCTCAAAGAGAGGGCACCATTTTAATAAAGATTTCATCAATGGTGTAGAGCTAGATAGATAACAATTGTGGCTCCAGAGGGGTTCTGTAAAAACCTGTGTCACAAAGAATAACATATTTACCTTTTTTTGTTATCTATGTGGTTGAACCTCCCCTCTCACTACTACCATTCTGTATAAGAAAATTGACCTCTATATAAGATACATATTGGCCTCTTTCATAAAACAGTTATTCTTATTTCTTAAGGTGATGATGCAATTGTTACAATTATGTTTATTGTAAATATTTTGCCATAAGAAATTTAATTTTAAATCATGACAAAACTATGTTGTTAATTGTTATCTTTAGATTTTAAGCAGTTCCCTACTTTTTATAGGATAAGTATTTGAATTTTTGTGTTTGTCACACATAAATCTAAACTTTGAAAAGTTTTCATGTGTGATGTAAATAAAAAATATATATTTTTAGTACATACAAAGTTCCATAGGATACACAAGATACTCAAGATGGCAGACAATGGAATTTCAGGGAAGAATTGGTATAATTTCAGTTTAACATATATAGTGAACTACATGATATATTGACTTCAAGTTTTTTTATAAACTACATATCTTTTGGACCTCTGACTTTGAAATTTTTTTTAATATCTGAGAGGATTGGTGTCATGACCTTGTTGCTTTGTTATGGAATGAACAAGTAATCTAGGAGCTGTATCCTTACAGTGAAGCTTCTAAAGTGCTACTTAGTTCCACATTTATGAGAGGCATATAGTTTTTCAAAAAGATTAAAGAAATACCACAGAAATAACTAAAATATGAGAAGGAGGATCAGGTTAACAGAACATATTTTTAAATAATACTATTACTGATTAGCCAGCCTTCATTGCCTTTGTTTGTTATATTCTTATTTTTTCCATTATTTTTTAATGTAGACTTTTTACCTGCTGTGGTAGAAGTACTTTCACCAATAATGTCTTCCCAAAGTCAAAGCAATACTGGGAGCTCAGGTACACCCAAAGGCATTCCATCAGAATGTCCTATGCATGTAAAACATACAAATGAACAAGAGGTAAAAGTGGTTCCAATTATACCAAGTGAATGCCCAATGAATGCCATTGATCCAACAAATATGGTAAGTTTGTTTAGTGATAAGTTTTCTCCCAACCACTTTATACCAGTGGTGGGCTGCAGTGGTAATGTTATTATTAGTCTAATAGTAATTTTTTCCTGAGTAATTTATTCCTAAATTTTTGGTATAAATAATAAAATTAGAAATGTCATTGCATGTCTTGCACATTCTTCAAGTCCAGGTTATATATTGCCCATCTCCTTTGATTGACTCAGAAGTGATACTAAGTTGATGTCAAGAAGCCAATGACATTAATTTTTCATGTTAACCCTTGTAAACTGATCTTTGTATGCCTCTTGTGAACTGGCTTCCCTAACCATGATTTTATTCAAAGTTTCATTAATACTTCTTATGCCCCAGACCCAAAATCTTGCTAATCACACCACACTTTATAATAGCATGCCATCAGAATTTTATGTGTCACACAATAGCTTCTGCTCACTGCTAATCTTAGGGATATCAGCAATATGCATTTAGTTCACCATACTATATATATTATTGGACTGAGATAAGTTCTGCTACATCTTTCCACACACAGTGAAAGAAACAACAAAAAAAACAAAAAAGTAGTAGCACATGTCAGTGAGTTTATCTAACAAGCAACACAACATTGTCTTTTGATAAAAGTATCTAAGAATGTATATAATCTTTCAAGTATGCTGTTGGATTTCTTATATGCATCAATCTACAAATGTTACTTGGTTTGTCTAAATCTTCAGTTTCAGTTTTGTGTTTTTCCATAGCAGTGTCAAAGGACTTATCATCTCTAGGTTCAATTTTGAAGATGCACTCTTTAGATTTGAGAAGCTGGTGTCTGGTGTATGGGTATGTTTTACCCTTTTCATCTATCACTTTAAAGGATCTTGATGGCCTGAGCTCCTGATGTATTAGTACCTTATTCCAACTTCCATTTTTCTTCATACAGGCAGTGTCATGTGGGTGTTTTCACCTGGGGCAATGGTTTGGCATACTGGTTGTGATTTTTCATTTGCCTGTCTCTAATGGCTTGCATTTGTTTATCAGAATCCTGTGGAATCTTTGGAGCAAGAATTGAGTTGTTGACTAGCATTCTGATTTTTGTCTGTCAGTTCATTAGTAGTTGAACAGGAGAGAATTCCATTCCAGAAATTAAGGTGCTTTGATATTCAAGTAAAGCAAAATATGGATCATTGCACTGCTTCAAGATTTTCTTTTTGGTTTTGAAAGCCATTCTATGATACTTGTATGATTACATCTGTTGGAATACCATTTGGAGTGAATGCTGTCTTCATGAATTGTATGACAGAGTGAGCACTCTTGTTTAGAATTGTGCTACTTTCATTAAACTTAGAATACTGGTCAACAATTACAGTGTGAGATCTTCCTTTAAAGTCAAACAGGTCGGAACCAACTTTGTTCAACGGTAGAGGTGGAATGGCATGTTGTAGAAGGGGCTCTTTTCTCTTGTTGTCTCCATATATCAGACATGCATTGTGGCATAGTATCATCTCTTCTTTATTGCTGGAGAGACTTGGCCAGTATACTACGTGTCTTGTTCTTGCTCTGGTGATCTCTATTCTGAGGTGTGGTTTTTAAATGAAATATACACGATTGTGTCACAGAATTTATTCATGCTGCATTCCTGCATAATGTACATAGAATATAGTCCCTATATAACCATAAAGCTCATTGTCCATAAAATGTTTTAGTTGATAACATGTTTTATTTCATTTATTGGTATTTTATGTTGTTTAAGTATACCAAACCACATTCTTTTCACTTCTAATGTTTTGTCTTATTTACCTATGATTTTGGTGCATGAATACACAATTCACGTGCCATGCCCATCTCTGTGTGCACTACTTTTGCTCAAAACATCAGAGAGGACAGATGGGTTTTAGAATTAGGAAATGAAACTGCCCTCTCTCTCAGGACATAACAAGCTTTAAAGTAATCCCAGGGAGTTTAGATGAGCCCACAAAAATGTTCTATGCCTAACCCAAGCAGAGTTGTTGACAGTCTGATTACGATGATGAATAAAGATCAGTAAACAACAGTTGGATTTCGGCATAGGTCATTTATATGATTTGTGAAGAAAATTAAAAATAAGAGCCATTATCTTGGTAGGAATAACAATTGTGTTGCCTTTTAGGAAAATATCTTCAGTAACGTGTATGTCATGATGTAAAGAAAAGTATTTTCATGCCTCATGTCATCTTCAGTGGTTTGTCAGGCCTTCCATTTAGGATGTAGCACACCACATCTTTAAGGATGGTATCTGCTTTTGTTTCTTAATGAAAGCACCCGAGACAATGCAAAGAAATGGGAAGCTCTTTCACAAATGTATGTACCATCATGTTGTACTCAGCTGTAAGAGTGTCGTCTTTAGGTTTTGTAGATAATTGTGCATGTAATAATGTGTCACCTGTGAGCAACTCCTTTCCAGAAACGGACCTAATGTTGATGTTACATTTCTGGAGGCAGATGAAGAGGCGTTGGATCCTGGGAAAAGTTTCAGAAAGTGATCTTTAAAGGATGCACTGTAGGTGTTAGTGATGAATTTCAACGTAGACTTTTCTCAACGGGTGTATTGATTGAAGTGCTCAGATGCAAGTATGATAGCAAGGACCTCCTTTTTAAGTCTGAGTGTATCTTTTCTCAGAATCTGTCAGGCGTCTTTATGCATAGCAGGCAGGGTAGTTGTTTTGAAGGGGGTTAGCTCCTAGTCCACCAGACAATGCGTCGACTTGCAGTAGGATATCTCCTACAGTGTTGAAAAATGACAAAAGCCATTAGCATGGCTGTGTTAAACGGGCAGGAGCTATTGTGTGACATCAAATTTCATTGTTTACATCATGGAAGGACATGAAGAATGAGAAAGACTTACAATGAAATTTTTGATTGAATTAACTATTTGAACAAAATATTGGGAATATGTTTCTCAGGTAAAAATTACTATTAGGCTAATAACGCCTTTAACACTGCAAGCCGTCACTGAATGACATCCATATAGAGTGGTAGAATGATAAATGCCAAATAAACTACTTTTCATTTACTTTTATTGCTTCATTTTTTATGAACAAATGCTATGTATGAGGTTACTTACTTGTTTAGACTGCCATAATAGATTGTAACAATGCCTGAACCTTAGTTTTGACAGAATAGTGGTTGCTGTAATTGTTTGTTTGGTTCAATACAGCAAGTCTTTGATTGATTAGTTTATCTGCCGTGGTTAGTATTTGTACAAGTTACCAAATTCATTTCATCAGCTTGACTCGGCACTGTTGCACTTGGCTGATTGTTCTTAATACTTCTTTAGTTTACTTTTATTAATTTGCTGTCGTAGCCTAAGATTGATTCTTTTGTAAAATGCTCATACTCAATATTTTTTGGTATGTTAAATCGATTTATTGTTCTGTTAATATCAACAAAGTTGCCCGTTAGAGGTTCCCTTTCTTTCAGTAACATTGTCTCCATATTATGCATTCCTTTTTCATTAGCTGTTTACCCATTTCCAAGCACTAGTCAGTTACAATTATTTCCAAATATGTTCTGCTTTTCTGCATCGTACTTCTCTGCTTTCATTATCTGTATACCTATGCTCTTCACATCTCTTTACCTTAACTTCAGGTTTTCTATCAAACTTGCCCCTCAACGAGCTAACCACTTTGTATTTTGAGGGGGATCTGTTGGTCTCCTTTTTAAAGATACCTGCAACTATGCCGCGTTATTGCCGTGGTCATATTTTTTTGTTCCTGTAGGTGGTATCTCTATATATCTTGGTGTATTCACCCCTTTGGTGGCCATCCACTTATTCTCATCTTAGTAAAATTACACTTTATTCACTATACTCTCTTAGTGTCTTGAAGAAAATCCCCAAACCAAGGCAGTGGTTGCTTCTGTACAATATAAGTGGTGTTATTCTTTATTTCAGCTTTCTTCTGTAGCTTCTGGCCTGTAGCTTAATACCAGACATTCTTCAAAAACAGTTGGTTCTAAATCCATTCGCATTTTTTGTATGTTCTTGTATGTGTGCCCAAGAACAACGGGAGTTAATTACTATTGGTACGATCCATGTTTAGTAAGGTCTAATTTTCAGATTCACTGGTAGGATTTTGATTGGGCAGACGTTTCCTTTAATCCAAATGGATGGTTTATTAATACCAGTCAGCTTTTTATGTTAGATGATGACCTGTCTGTTATAGGGTTGGGAAATTGAACTCATGTACCTTTACTATTGTATGTTGAAATGCGCACATTATGTTTGTTGGTTTGATGACTCAGCAGGCAATACAAACTAAAAAAGGCTAATTAAGAAGCCAGAAGGTATACTGGACAGAAGACAATTAGGCCTGCCATGCACTGTCAAAACTATGTAGCTATTGCGTTCTCAGTTACCACTCTTATGCTATTACCAGTCTTTTTCTTTACTCATTTCCTTATTCATTTCCTTATTCATTTGGTCATTCGTGAACTCAATAATTATTTCCAAATTTGATGATTGCGCACTTTTTGATGTGTTGTTAGCATCTTTTTGTACTTTCTACGATCTTTTTTTACTATATACACTTGGCTTTGGTTCTCGGGTGCTTGTCTGACGTTTAGTTTCATGCTTATCATATGTTATGGCTCATAATTTTTGCATGGCCTTGCCTGATGACCTTAAACAAGCGGTGAGCTTGGTTCAGTTTTTACAGAACAACTTCAATTGTTATTCTTGTAGACCCTCATGTTCTGTGGATTTTTTAGAAGGCTCACACCTCAAAACCCGCGATTTCCTCATCACTTTTTAGGTTTTTGATTTTGTAATCCTGTTTGAGATGGTTGGTATTATTGTTTGAATGTGAAATTTTCCCGGGCAATCGAGATTCTGACCTTGTTTTTACCTTTTGCACTGCAGGTGACAGTTGTACCCAAGTATTTGCAAAGTTTTATTTACTTAGCCGAATATGTTGCTATAGATAAACATCACCCATATTCATCTTTTGTTTCAGTGTTTTATTTACACAGTTTCTTTTTTTTCAATTGTTTTAGATGCCTCCCCCCAACCAAAGACCTGCTCCTGGGCAACCGTTCCCGCTGTCAACAGATCGACAGGCATCAACCATTCCAAAAGGTGGGACACAGGAAACATGGGTTTATCCATCAGAACAGATGTTTTGGAATGCAATGCTCAGGAAAGGATGGAGATGGGAAAGTGATGATTTAGCGAAGAATGACATGGAGCATATTATTCGAATCCACAATACAAATAATGAGCGTGCTTGGCAGGAAATTCTCAAGTGGGAAGCATTTCATGCCCAGTAAGATATGTTAAAGTAGTTTGTATTTCATAGATTGTACTAAGTTTTAATCAATTAACAACGAACTATCTTTAACAGTGAAATCTGGTGGAGAAAGGATACTTAGTAGGAATAAGAAAANTTAATACCAGACATTCTTCAAAAACAGTTGGTTCTAAATCCATTCGCATTTTTTGTATGTTCTTGTATGTGTGCCCAAGAACAACGGGAGTTAATTACTATTGGTACGATCCATGTTTAGTAAGGTCTAATTTTCAGATTCACTGGTAGGATTTTGATTGGGCAGACGTTTCCTTTAATCCAAATGGATGGTTTATTAATACCAGTCAGCTTTTTATGTTAGATGATGACCTGTCTGTTATAGGGTTGGGAAATTGAACTCATGTACCTTTACTATTGTATGTTGAAATGCGCACATTATGTTTGTTGGTTTGATGACTCAGCAGGCAATACAAACTAAAAAAGGCTAATTAAGAAGCCAGAAGGTATACTGGACAGAAGACAATTAGGCCTGCCATGCACTGTCAAAACTATGTAACTATTGCGTTCTCAGTTACCACTCTTATGCTATTACCAGTCTTTTTCTTTACTCATTTCCTTATTCATTTCCTCATTTCCTTATTCATTTCCTTATTCATTTGGTCATTCGTGAACTCAATAATTATTTCCAAATTTGATGATTGCGCACTTTTTGTTGTGTTGTTAGCATCTTTGTACTTTCTATGATCTTTTTTTACTATATACACTTGGCTTTGGTTCTCGGGTGCTTGTCTGACGTTTAGTTTCATGCTTATCATATGTTATGGCTCATAATTTTTGCATGGCCTTGCCTGATGACCTTAAACAAGCGGTGAGCTTAGTTCAGTTTTTACAGAACAACTTAAATTGTTATTCTTGTAGACCCTCATGTTCTGTGGATTTTTTAGAAGGCTCACACCTCAAAACCTGCGATTTCCTCATCACTTTTTAGGTTTTTGATTTTGTAATCCTGTTTGAGATGGTTGGTATTATTGTTTGAATGTGAAATTTCCCCGGGCAATCGAGATTCTGACTTTGTTTTTACCTTTTGCACTGCAGGTGACAGTTGTACCCAAGTATTTGCAAAGTTTTATTTACTTAGCCGAATATGTTGCTATAGATAAACATCACCCATATTCATCTTTTGTTTCAGTGTTTTATTTACACAGTTTCTTTTTTTTCAATTGTTTTAGATGCCTCCCCCCAACCAAAGACCTGCTCCTGGGCAACCATTCCCGCTGTCAACAGATCGACAGGCATCAACCATTCCAAAAGGTGGGACACAGGAAACATGGGTTTATCCATCAGAACAGATGTTTTGGAATGCAATGCTCAGGAAAGGATGGAGATGGGAAAGTGATGATTTAGCGAAGAATGACATGGAGCATATTATTCGAATCCACAATACAAATAATGAGCGTGCTTGGCAGGAAATTCTCAAGTGGGAAGCATTTCATGCCCAGTAAGATATGTTAAAGTAGTTTGTATTTCATAGATTGTACTAAGTTTTAATCAATTAACAACGAACTATCTTTAACAGTGAAATCTGGTGGAGAAAGGATACTTAGTAGGAATAAGAAAACTTCTGTAAAATTAGTCTTCAATATATAATTAAAACAACCAACAGAAAAAGAAAGGGAAAGACCAAACTTGTCCTGTATAAGAGGTACCATACAGAAGAAATGGTCAACCATTTTCTTAAGTAACACACCATGGATGTAGTATGTACCGGAGATCAAACCTGAAATGTTCAAGGTATAACTTACAGAAGATGGATGTGGTTTGTACAGGGAAAACGTAATGACCATTGGTGATGTTATTCCTTCCTGAACCTTTTTTCCAGACGCCAATATATCGCTAAAACAGGTTGGGTTTTTTTGTCGATCAACCTTAATTACTCCCTTTCCAGCTTAAAATATGCCAGACTGTAAGACTACATGTTTCCGATGATAAACTTACTGCAGCGATTTGATCTACTTACAAAAATGATTAAAGTACTTTTTGGATAAGGCAGGTATCTGTAACTGTTGTGATGAAAGCTGTCGTTATTCCCGTGAGAGACAAAGTCAGTGTTTGAAAAGCCAAATAACCCCCTCTTCTCTATAAAAACAATAAAACCATGACTTGATTCTTACGGTGGTATGGTAGGTTTGAGCGTATTTAGGCTTGGAAGCCGTTGAAAAAGTGGATGATTGGGAAGAGGTGTCATAACGAACTTGCATAATATGTAAAAAGCGAAAGACTACAGCCCTAAATACTTCCTCCAAAACCAGTCATAATTTGATGACTTATTATTGCATGCCAAGGTCTTAAAAATGATCTACCTTCATATGTTTTTGCGTGTGACCTGAGAGTTGGGTTGGAAAAGGTTGGAAAAGGTTGGAAAGGCGGAGAAAAAAACTTTTGAGAAGTTGTTGATTTTGAAGATAAACATTGTAGACATTTTTCCAAACAAATATTGTATGTTCAAGATGACAACTTAGATTATATGGTTTTTAGCCTTTTAATATTTATGGGTGGTTTTACTAAGAAACTAATATGCTAGTCTCTTTATGTATTTATGTATGTATTTAATTCAGATCTACCATTTTTCAGGTGTTCTACACTGAACAGCATTTACTAACTTTATTTCTCATTTGTTTTTCTCTTCGTGATAGTGAATGTGGAAATCCGAAATTACTAAAATTCGGCGGAAAAGCGCAGGAATATTCTCCAAGGGCTCGTATGAGACAATTCCTAGGGTAAGAACTTTAATTCCCCCCATTATTCCTTGATATTTCCATATTTTTCTTATTGGTCGTTGAAACAGTATTTTTACATTTCTTACTTTTACCCTAAATTGCTGTAAATCGACTATTGTTTTTTTCATACGAATGTGCGCTTAGTTGGACTTGAAACTCATGGTGGTGCCATTTATTGGACTAACAAATCAGAAAATGTAGAAGTCCGCTAAACCACACTGCCTCAGACGTCCGAGTAAGTAAGAGAAGGAATTAGATTTGAATGCTGAGATATTTAACAGTTTGCTTCTCACGTGGGCATACCTTTCTTCCAGCTTACTAGTATCGTAAATAATGAATGAACACTGTTTCTGTATTTGGTCAATCATTTTCCGATATTGAAATGGGAGACATGCAAGACAGCATTTGATGAGGGATTTTCGTTTAAATGTGACGTCTAATTATCTTATATTTGTCTCATCCCACAGATATGATCTACCGTTCGACAGACACGACTGGATAATTGATCGATGTGGAAAGGAAGTAAGATATATAATTGACTATTACGATGTTGGAAGTGCTAAAGGATACGAAAAAGGAGAATTTATAGAACTTGATGTAAGGCCAGCATTTGACTCCTTTGGAGCAGTGCTTGACAGATCAAGGGCGGCAATGTTACGTTGGGCTGCTCAGCTTTCTAACTGGACATCTTCACGATCCTTAGCACCGCAAGAGGATGCCAGTACTTTAAACAAATCTGCCCCTGGAAAGTAGTTCATTTTTTGCTTTCCGATTGCTAAAATTTGAAATGAAATTAGAAATTTTTACGCATCCAAACCTATCTTTTTATTATATATTCACCACTTAGTATTCAACAGGGTCAAAGTAAGGAAGAGCCGTGTTACTCTGTCTCTACCTTTTTTTTGTTATCTTTTATTTGAGCTGCTCAGGGCAGGCTTTGGTTAAGGCAGTCAAACAGGGAGGAGTAAAGATGAAAGGGAAAACCTAACGATAGCATCACGTAGTAAAAGCCGTTAAAATGAGCGTTGCAAAAGTAAAGTATGTTTTAGGACGTATTTCACGGCCTTGTGGTTTAAAGTGAAATGTGTTTATAAGACATCTTCTGTTAGGTGGAAGAGGATGAAACAACAGGAACAACACATGAGAAAAAAGAAGACTGAGAAGAGAGATTGGATAACTTGAAAAGCGACACCAACCAACATTATACAGTAAGTCGACGAAGGTAGATACAAGTTTTTAAAATCATTGTCTCCAAGAAGCTGCCCTACTTAACACTAACAGATGATGGAATAAAGTCATGGAAGAAAATATCAAGTACAGACCACCAATTTACGAGCCGTGATGAGCTGGTACACACACTCGCCCATATCCACGTTCACATGTGGTAAATGAGATCTATGCCTAATTTTCCACCTTGTTTTAAAGACACATAATGAAAATAGAGAAACTACTCTAGTGAAGAATAAGGTGCTATCTATTAGATTCGCAAAGAGATAAGAAAACAGTCAAATGCTCACTCGATTGTTGAAGCGGCGTCACATATCGTCTATTGTTTACCTGAATTGAGTGTCGAATTTTCAGAAATTTTGCATCCATACTAAATATATGATTCCTTATTGAAGTTTCACGCACATGCATTACATGCATTAGGCGCCGTAGAATGTCGGATAAAAAGAATTGCAATAATAGCAACAGCTTTTGAATTACTATTGAAGTAATGCAGGTTGACTATTTGATTTACAGCTTCTTTTTTTCTTTTTCTAGAAAGTCTGTGTGTGTGTGTGTGTGTGTGTGTGTGTGTGCGCGCGTGTGTGTGTGTGTGTGATGTGATGTGATGTGTGTGTGTGTGATGTGATGTGATGTGTGTGTGTTGGTATGTGTGTTGGTGTGTGTATGTGTGTTGGTGTGTGTATGTGTGTGTGTGTGTATGTGTGTGTGTGTGTGTGTGTGTGTGTGTGTGTGTGTGTGTGTGTGTGTG
>RDPX01000033.1:674588-700461 GCA_003991215.1 Morbakka virulenta
TTTTCCCCCCCCCCCCTTTTTTTTTTCTTTGAATGTCTTCGAACCACTAGTTTTAAGATCAAAGATAAGGCTCTTTTCCCTATTTGGGTTTTGGTTCTCCGGATTTTGGTTCCATGGCTGGATGACTGAATAGTCTAGTCTGTTTGGCAACTGATCCTTGACCAACCAACAGGAATGGTTCACTAGTGGTTGGGCTTCAGTAAGGTATGTCTTGCTGTCCAAGGTGTATCACATGCTTTCTGTCTACCTTCACTTCTGTCTTTTGAGGTCTGTCGTGGATAGAATTTAATAAAAGGCAAAAAATTGCTCACAAGAATTGTTTTATAAGCTTCTCTGTTTACAACAGAATCCGAATACATGGAGATTTTTTTCTTGGCACGAATGCGAATGTTCGGCAAAAGCTAAGCGAATCCTATTTTTATGTTACTTGAAACGGTGCCATAAATGCAATGCATTAGTGATAAAGCCAGCGTTTCTAAAATGGCAAAATAACTAACCACTAAGCACAAAATGAATGACTATTGGTAATATTATGGCAAATACCTGGATGCAACTTTTAAAACCAACACTGATGCGGGAAAATCCTCAATGGCAGCCAGAATATGATCTTCAAATTCCTTCAAAGTGCCCTTAAAAAGCAATGATATTCAAAATGTCACAAAGAAACAGAAGTTTATTTACTCGTGTTGTAGCATCAATCAGTTAATACTGCGTATTCAAAAAAGCACAAGTTCACAAATCCAGTGAGTTTATTGGTCTGAATCAACACAGTTAAAATATGCTAACTTAATTAAGGACTATCTGTTGATCATCTGGTAATGTGGGTCACTCACTCTGTTTTTGTTGTTGCTACCATGTGGTTTACACTAATCACAATACTTCTTCCATTACTGTGGCTACCTATTACTGGCTGTAACACCCCCTTTTTTGTTCTTACTGTATGTTGTCTTTGTCAGTTGCAGGTTGTCATGTGATGATCTGGTTGTAATATTGTCGTTGTTTACACTGTCTGTTTCATTCCTGTAGTTGCTATACTTGTTGTTGCTAACTTTTTTCAGGTGCCAATATTTTTGTGACTGGCACATATCAACATTTTTGTTAACCAATGTTAATCCTATCTGGCCTAAAACCTAAAACTATGTGCATGCCCGCTTACATGTTCTGAATATCAATACCTGTATACCATTTCACATAATATTAAGTGACACTTTTTTGTTATTTTGTATTTTAATCGGTGAAGATAACTGGTCGATTCTGGTTGGAAATTACAATAAAACTATGATTCAACTAATCGTACTGACCTTTGATTTAAAACTGTACGCGTTAAAAAGCCAAATTTATGTTTGTTCCAGCCACAATCTTTTGAAAAAACTTTCGACTCCGACAGCATAAAACAGGTTCTACGATGTGCTCGCATTGCGCATCATGTATAAGCTCTACAAGTTATAATGGATCAATCGGCGAACTGAAACCCATGTAAGGAGTTTTATTTCTTGACAACAGGGTTGTCTTAGACTTTTAACTTCCAGTTTTGCGGCAAAATAATAGACCAGGATTATGCTGATACAACTATCGAAGGCTTAGTAAATGGGTACAGTCAACAACCCGATAAACATTACTTGAAATGAAAAAAACTGGCGGGAAATCAACTTTGACTGTTTTTATCTTTGTACTATGGTCAAGAACTATACAAGGCAAAAAGCGATGAAACATACGGAACTGTGACAAATGTCTAGGTCAACAGAAAAGACTTTAACACAGGCTACTAGTCATATGATGAAGGAAAAGACTCCAAAACCAAAGTAACACAATCTAGCTATCCGTGGTAAAAAGCCGCATTCACAATAAGATCTATTACAGTCGGAGCAACAATCGCGTAGGGACGAAAATATTAATAAAAACAATGAGCCACACGGGATGCAACAAACTGAGTGGCAGGTTCCAAGGAAAGCTCATTCGAACACTTTTCATGGCAACACCTATAGAAAAGGCTGAGACAATCTACATTTCGTCTGAGCGACAAAGAAGGAAAGGTGCATCAAGATGTGAAGCTATCGAGTTAAAAATACATCTCTGGACGCGATCAAGAATATCAAGATCAACTGAGGATGCATCTATCCAGATGTGAGAACAGGACTTCATGCAAGGGCAGATGGGAGATTTCCGGAAATACAAATGGCCTTAAGAGTAAGCTACTCTCCAGAGCGATACAAAGAACCAAGCTATTTAAGAGCAGTCGCCAATATATTGAATACAAAAACCACCAAGGAAGATCTGAAGAAAAAAAACAAACCAAGGAGCTTTATTGATGAGCATTATCTTAAGAGAGGAACCAAACTCAGGTGGATTAATATTAACATTCTGGTGCATAAAACTGGATGACGATAATGGCTCAGCATTCTGTTGAACGATATCAGAAAGGCACAAACCACTTCTTTTCCCATACTCAAAGAGCCTAAAAGCCTGACTCAAATTCTTCCGCAAGTTTGACTTGTTTCTACTAAGTTGTCTTGTGGCCGATGCCAAAGTAAAACGGTAGTGTTATCAACACAGATGGTAATGAACTCATCCAAGTTACAAGGAATATCATTGATGCAAAGAAAGATGACCAAGAATAAAACCTTGACGAAAACTTGTTTATGGAATCTTCATCAGATGTGATTTCAACAAATGTTACCTGTATTTTATAATCTGAGAAAAAGGACTGAAGGATTCCAAAGACCCCTCCACGAATACCATAATCTGACAGCTTATGATGCAAGCCAGCGTGGCAAACCTTAGCAAATGCCTTGGAAATATCAAGCGTTATAGTTCATCCTTTACCAAACTTACCCAAAAACCTATAGACACATTCTGTTATTTCAGTCAAAGACACGAGATAAAACAAATAATAAAAAATGTTTAAAAAGACCTAGGTTTTGCAAGATTTCCACCAGTGCATCGTTAGTAAGTCCTTTAAAGACCATATGGCAGAAAGCAGATAGATATTTGCAAGGATCAGACGAATCTCCTGCGTTCAAGAAACGAGGGGCAACATTAGAAACCTTCTACAAAGGCAGGAAACAAGACTCCGATAGGGTATGATTAAAAGGTTTGGATAATAAGGAAGATAGCACAAAAACACTGTTTCAAGAGAACTAACGGAATCTAAACTTGACCAGGAGCTCTATATTGATCAAGTCCATAAATAAGCTTTGCAGGCAACCTTAGATTTAAAAGATCATTGTCAAAATTTGAACAATTTGTGAAGGGAAATCTGTCAAAGAAACAGCGGTATTATTCAGAGAAGAATTTGGCGAAAACAATCTATCAAAGCGATCAGCCTTTTTCTTAACGGACACACAAAACCGAACACCATAAAAATGGGGAGTGATGATCGACTTGCCAGAGTAAAAAACATTATTGTAAATCTCCCAAAAATCTTAACTTTTGGGAAGAAATTGATTCACAAACTAGCTAAGCAGTACGAGTCAGCATCGGAAATTACCCTTCTGCAAGCATTGTTGGCCCGTCTAAAGAAACCCATGCTTTATCAGTTCCATCGTATTGAAACTGAACGTAGAAATGATTGTGATGAGCAATGGCAAAATAACAATGAGCATTTAACCATTGAAAAGAATGAGGTGTAACTTTGTAACTTCGACTAGCTTCGACTGTTTCAATACCAAGCCAAACTTATTCTGTGAATTTCGTTACAAAATCAGAAGCAGTTTAGCTGAAGATTGAATCCCAAGGTATACCACCAAAATATTGTCGACATTCATCGTAGTGAGCCCGATCTTTGCTATAACTCCAGCTAAAATGCATATAAAACTTAGAAACAATTTAACAAGTCTTCCTCCCCAATATATGTTGTACGTGCGATCACGTAAAACTTTTACCGGTAATCTGAGATTATCTATTTTTTGAAAAAATGATTATATGTTAAATTACCTTGGCTAAGTTCTTGCTTCTGAGGTAATCCTTTATTTTATGATCAATGCCATCAAATGCTTTTTTGCATTTTTCAATTTTTCCTAGAAAATTCAAAGATTCACAGTCAAAACCATTTTTAATTCATCACGTAAGTTTACTCTTGCACTTATTCTGAAACAATATGTTACAAGTTTTTTACCTGAGGGTTAACGTCTGCTGCACCTGTTGGGATTTATAGTAACGACGGTAATATGACGCATTGGTAAATCTCCACTTTCAATTCTATCACTTTTTATATAACACGATTCCATATATATCTCTCCATTCTCCAAATTTCATTTACCCTTGACTGAGCCTCTGTAATGTATCCACCATTTTTCTCCATAATGAAACCCAACCAGCTCACATTATGGCTTATGTTTACATTGTATAAATTAACAAAAAGGAATTAGTGTCAATATAATTAATACATTAATTTAAAAATCGTCTTCACAATGTGAAACTTTAATCTTCTATTATATGGAAAACCATAAATACCCGAGTATATGTCCACTTTTTAGGTATATTTTGGGCCTTTAAATCTGTATTCGACCTATACTCAATACCAGCTTCTATTATTCTTGAGACAAGATGCTTTCAAAAACACCGTGTGTGTTCTTTTCTAAACGCAGTCAGGGAGTCAGCTTATATTCGGGTGTCGAGTTATCTTTTACATTTACCTTACTCTAATTCCAATTTTTCTGCTTTTCATCGTCAAACCTTTTTTCTCCATCAACTGCCCCTCATTTTTCCTCTGTAGTCCAGTTTTACAATCTATGTTACAGTATAGTAATCGGCAGCAAATACAGTGGTAATTAATATTCATCACAAAAATGACGTGCGAACCAATAAGCCTTGGTGAACATCTTTTTCTCCCTAAAACTTTTGGAACGTAAGCGTATTCCATATTAGTCGCTTGTCAACACTAACTAAAATGCTTTCAATAACTGATTCACTTTGCACACGCTTGAAATGTTACCTTGGCACACTATGGAAAAAATATAAAGAAAAAAGAACACGTATCTATAACCCATAAACGTAGATAAACAACATGGTGAAATACTAAATGAAATGTGTAGATGATATTTAACTGTGCTTTAAGTGAAGAAACCAACACAGTATACTAATGTCTTGAACTTTGCCGTGTCAAACAGACCGCTCTTACCTGTTTCTTTTGCTGCATTTGTCTTGGAGATTTTTTCGCTCTCTGTTTGGGTTTCCAAATATAATTGCTGCTTTTCTTCAGGCAGGTTAATAAACTCATTCCACAACTGAAAATACAACAATAAAGAATATTAAAAGAAGAAAATTAAGGCATGTTTCTCCGAAATGTAAAGGTCAGTTTAAGTAAATGGGTCCATCTGGCGAGAATAAAGTCTACTTTTGATCTTTAATAAAGCCTTTTGTTGGTCTCTTCTTAAGACCATTAACACAGCCGTGGATGAAAAACCAAGGCAGTAAATGGCATGATTCTGTAGTGGACGGCGTTATATAGACAAGATGTTTGCTCTGCGTCAGACCATAGAAGAATCCCTTTAATGGAATGATCCCTGATACATCGATTTTACTGACATCAAAATTAAGTTTTGTTGTGCCGGCCATGATAGCCCCTGGAAGGTCTTGACAGACTACAGAATTCCCAACAATCTTGTCACCCTCAATGGGAAGTTCAATGGCTACTTTGAACTCAGCGTTATTTATGACAACACCTTTTAAATGGTTTGAAGTCAAATCTGGAGTAAGGCAAGGCTGCATACTCTTCCCAATGCTTTCCCCATTGTTAATCGACTACTTCATATGTCAAAATGTCTGGGCATCAAATGTGGTATTTTCACACAGCTAGAAGATCCTGATACTGCTGATGGCCTACCAGTTATCACTCCCGCTTTACCTATAAAACTGGTCTGTTCACCAACAAGAAGATAATTGATACGATTGTCATAAATGTGTTATCAGACCTACTCATTACCATCGATGACGAAGCCATTGCAGTTTTGGAATTCATTTACCTTGATAGCCTGCTAACACGGCTTAAAAGGCCACCAAGATCAGACTAAACGGGGCAAGATATACCTTCAGTAGACTCTGCAACACCTCAAAGTGTAAACAGTATAGTTTAAAAACTAAGATCAAACAGTACGAGACTGATAAGCTACTACTGTTATATGGCTCTGAGTGATGGAGGATAGTATAAAAATGTATATTCCATTTCTTTAAAGTTGAAAAAAACCCCAAAATACATTTGAATATTGATGTTGATCCAACTTTTATTAGAAAAGTACTGGTAGTACCATTTCCTTAACTAGTTACCTAAATACATGCATTCTTCAGTAGTAAATTATTTCCCAGTACAATTTTAAACTTCTTCTCAGACCAAGACCCTTTTCTTTTGGCAAATTGTGCTGACTTCTTGTAAAAATGAAAAATTGTTTGGCAAGATCGACTCTCACACCAATGCATCAGTCTCAAAGCTCTTTTTTTGTAACCTTTTACATGCTCACAGAAGGGAAATAATACAAAGAATAATAAACAAATATTTCATAATGAAGTTCATTCAAACCACATTATTAAAACATTTAAATTTCAATAAAACAATTTAAGCTTTACAAATTCAAAGTTCCTGATTGAAATGTGTTAAAACCCTCTGTTTCACCAACATTTGCATTCACAGTGTTAACAAATCAGAATTTGTACCTGATTTGGCCAATTTAGTCCTCTTTAGATTTTACACCTTAAGTTGCCAAATGAAAAAAACAACCTATTAACAAGGTCTCTGTTTACCTCACACCAACAATGAATAAATGAGTCAGCAGGGCTTATTCCATATCAATTTACACAGAAAACCCGCACTTTTAATTAATAACCCATTGGTGTTAAAAAAAGGATGTAATTTTACTATTGACTAAACACTGTGACATTTAATAGCAGAAAGGGATTAAATAGACATTTTGCTATACCTTCATTTTCTGTGAATCCATAAAAAGATCTGCAAAAGCAGTCATGTGGTATTCTTCATCATCAATATCATCAATTTCTGTGTCATTTAAAAGTGACAACAGATAACACACTGTGGGAAAGAGGCAAAACACGAAAAACTGATGATCAATATTTGCCAAGGTGAACAATACAGTTAAGCTACACTTAATACCAGTGACATCAAATACCATCTTCAATACCGATACCACTTTTCTTCTTAATTGTATACATGGCAATTAAAATATTTGATCAATGAGCAGCTAAGATGAACTCTCTGACAACATAATATCAAGTGTAATTTTTCAAAACATCTACTCTTAGGATGATACTCTCAAAGCCGAAGGATCCAGTTCCACTTGAAGAGAGAAACAATACAGTTAACTGACTACATTGTAAAGTCTTCCCTGCCCTCTATATTGGAGAATTAAAGCACTCTTTGGCTAAATAAAACACAAGAAAGCTGTTCAAAAAGGTGACACTATGAGTCATGAAACAGAGGAGCACCACTGGACAAAAGACCACACCTTTGACTGGAAAAATAAAGATTCTGGACAACAAAATACATACTACAGCTAGAAAAATAAAAGAAACTTTTTATTTCCTACAGCACAGTAATCACACCAGCACCATATCTTACGTTCTTTCCAAAATATGGGTTCCAGCACTGCAGAAAATAAGCACAAACATAAGATAGGTATGGCACCACTCATAAAAACAACTCAATCCTTGTCACCAAGCTTACACCTTCCAATTATTTTACCTACAATGTCAAGCCTTCTCTATAAATAAATTTTCCACAATTTTCTCTGTTTGTAGGAATGAGATATATCTTGTTTAAAGTGAAGTCACAATCCTGTGCAAGTTCATGCCCTATATACATAGATCAGGATGATATGTCTAATAAAATATACCTTTGGTAAAGCATGCTACAATCAATTGTAAATTTCATTAGAAACATTTTTCTCTAAGAACATTGTGCCAGCAGCTCTGCCATGAAAGCAAAGGCCATGAATGTTATAGGCACTGATTCACACCCCATTTAGTATAGGGTTTTGTAGTTGTTTTTTTCCACTTCTCTACATACTTCCAAATCACCTTTTCCACATTTTTATCTCAGCAACAGTATAAATTAACTGATATTGGGGGGGGAGGGGGGAAAGGGGCTTTTTTTTTAATTAACTGGCTTATATTTTAGGGGAACCCAGTTATCAACTTCAAATGCTGGTGTTGGTAACAACAGCATTTTGTGCTGTGGGTGCAAATACTGGGTGCACAAAAGGTGCAGTGGACTGAAAAAGGTAAATGTGGAACCCAACTTCTTATGCAAAAGATGTAGATGTGAGGCACGACCTGTGGACCGCAGAACCCAGAAAACAATTTCTGTTGGCTCTGATATGCTTGAGGTGGTGTCTTCTTTCTGCTACCTCGGTGATACACTCTCTGCAGCTGGTGGATGTTCACTTGCCTCAATTACTCGTATAAAGTCTCTTTGGAACAAGTTCAAGGAGCTTCTCCCAATCCTGTCATGAAGACATCTGACACTGTGGACAAGTGGAATAGTATACAATACTTGTATACATAGTGTCATGTAGTACGGCAGCAAAACATGGCCCATGACCAAGAGTGACTTATTGCACATGCAGTGTAATGATAGGGCAATGATTAGGCGAATCTGTAGCATCAGACATGACCAGGTGCAGACAACCCCTTCAAGCCAATTGCTGTCAAAGCTAGGATTAGCCAACATAATGCACACTGTGAGGGAAAGGCATCTATGCTGGTACGGCCATGTCCAGCGATCTAGTGGCACAATCAACCATACAGTAGACTTATCTGTGGATGAACGTCGGCGACATGTATGGGCATACTTCCAAAGTATACTTTTTCCAGCTAGTAAAGTAGTGTGGATACAGTTCTAGGGGCACAGGCAGAAGCTGCCATAGACATGGCCTCAATTACACTGGGTATCCATGTTGGCTGTCATTTGCGCAGTTTGGCACTAAAAAATCCTGCCAGTTCTGGCTTGTTGTGTTGCTGGGTGATATAGAACTAAGGCCAAGGTTTTTCACTGCACCATCAGTAATTATCCACAAATGATCCTTTGGTTGTGGGCTGTAATGGCTTGTGTTGAAGACAAGGCAGCTTTTGCAATGTTGAATGTGGCTTTTAAAGTTTGGGAGCATGTAAGTTTTTCCTGTGACAGCATCTTTAACTGTTAAGAGTAAGTAGTTACAGTTCTTGTTCTTTGGGTGTGAGCTAGCCTGTAGGGCATATCTCAAGTTGGCCACAACTTCCATGGCTGCGTAACTACCTAAAAACAGGTCATCAGCTATTTTGGTCAAAGTGCCTTTCAAAATGAAGTCACCTGGGGCATGGCTCAGTTCTTCTAGGGTCTAGCAAGCCCATGGCACAAAAGGTATACACATGCATGCCTTTGAATGGTGTTTCAACACCAGATAATTTCATTGAAGGGCTTGTAAGTGGTATTTGGTTGAAGGCACTTGTAAGGTCTGTTTGGATGATATACTTCCAACAACCACATCAGGAATTAATGAGGGTTGGGGTTTAGCACAGTTCTCAACTTCAGTGAAGGCAATTTCTAAATCAGTTGTTACCAGAAGGCTTCTTAATTAAAAAAGGATAGGTTTAGGTATTCTGTAACTATGTCACGGTTTTCAGGGCAAACAAACACTCCAACTTCCTCACAAATATTAAACTGGTGTTTTAATTCATCCAATTTATTGGGTGCATATTGTGGCATGTGGCATGTGACATGTGACATGTGGCCTGTGCATTGTGGAGTATGTGTAGGTCCCATCTTAACTACTTATTAGATAGGACTGGTAGCAACATTGTAACCTGGAAATTTTGGACTGAACAAAGAATCAAACTCTTTGTGAAGGCAGATCAAGTCATCTCTGGGTCAAGTTGGGTAGCAGCAGAATATAGTGCTGTCTGTGCTACTGTTGAAGTAGATACCATTACTAGAGGTTCTAGTATGGTTGTTGGTGGGTCAGGGGAATAGACAGTATGAGCTTGTGGTTTAAGTGGGTCCTTTGTCAGAACAACTAGCTCAGTGGTTTTGTTGGCTATGTGTATTTTACCTGCTACTGAAGTAACAAAGACTGGTGATAGCCATGAGGGGTTGGCAATGCCAGAGTGTGGTTCAAGAGCTAGTACATGATTGTATGATGAATTCAAAATGGCTGGAGAGTCAACTTCAAGGTATTCTCCTGGAAATATGGTAATTATTGTGGTTGGTGTAGAGACAGTCAATGTATGGACCAAGCAGGCATGAAGCCTGACCATAACAGTAAATATTGTTGTCAGCTACAATGACAAGGATGTCAACATCAATATTGTTCACAATGTGAGCTTCAAGAAAAAAAGTTATGGTTGCCTCTGGAAACACGAAGTTTGGTTTCTTAGACAATAATTGTTCATTGGCTTGGGTAGGAAGTTGGTTGCTCTCAGTAACATGGGCACCAATGTGAGAACCAATAGCAGTTTTGATCATGTTAGTTTCTGCCCCTGAATCAATGGTGATCTCCAGGGGTGGTGGTGGTAGAAGACATTGAGAAATGTTAAAGTTTAGCCTGAACATGTTTGCAAGCAAGTGGAGGACTTAACACCTTATTACAGTCAATATCTTGGTCAGCACCAAGTCCAAACTCAAAAAGGTTGTCATCAAGGACAGCAATTAGACATGCTTGGGAAAACATTTCCTGTCAGGTGCCAGGTGGGGGTATTTCCTGATATAGTGGTTAGAGTGCCAGTTTGTTTGTTTACATAAAGCACAAGATGCTGGCTTGATCAAGGCAAGTGTCTGAGATTTCAACTCTGTACCATAATGCTGTTTTAACAGTCATAGCTAAGTCCTTGTGAATAAGTTAGAGTTAGAGGAGTACAACTGTGTTTCAAGGAAAGGTGTCATGCCCTCATCTAGGTTGTGAGTCATTGCTTCAGATCTTCAGGACCTTCCCAAACTTCTAATTTAAAGCCAGTGAATCAAGGAAGTGTGCAACAGTTGACCCTAAAACCAAAGTGAGCATGTATGGCTTGCCAGATGTTATCCACAGCAGTGGAGTTATGGATGATGGTATCTGTCCTAGTTTGTTGATTATCTGTCCTGTTTTGTTGACAATTTAGCAGTATTTGTATTTTGATTAAAACCAGGTGTTTGTGTTTAGATTAATGACTGCAGCAAAACTGGATATGTTGCTGTATATTACTGTCCTCTGTGACACTGACCTGTAATGTAATTTAGTGAGTGAAGTAGCTAGCCATTTCTGAGTGCAGTGTTGTCAACAAAAGTTCATAGAATTTCGTTACAAATATGGTCATGGAATTGAGAGTTACACAGAAATTGTTGGTGTCAACTAAAAAAAGTAGGTTTGGTTGACAAATTTGGATATTTCCAGTGAAATTCATGGAAAAAGCTTTTTAGCTTACAAAAGGAGTCTTTTTCATTGTAAAATCAGTTCCATCAAGGCCTTGCCCAGTTGATATTGCAATGTTGTGGAACTCAAAATTGGTTGAGATTGGCAGAATTCAAATGTATGGATAGCAGATGTTAGGTAAAGGACTGATGCCTCAACAGAAGTAAGTAGAATAACTATTAATGCATGTATGTTTATGCACAGAAATTATGCTAAAACTACAACAGAAAATTTGAGGGTTTTGTGTTTAACCAGTTGTGTTATTCAGAAAGTGGAACCAAGCATTAGTTTAACTATAGTAAATAGTTCAATTGGTAACAGTAATGGATTTAAAATACTAGGTCAGACCTTTTTGTTGAGTTTTAATGGCAGAGTTAAATAGTCAAATGTATTAGGCTAATTGGAAGGATTAAGTTCTAATAATTTCCATTTTATATATTTCAGATCAAATTGCACACTTATGTACTTCAGATACTATGTGAGCAATAAATAGGATTTATGAATATGATTAAAAAGACGAGTTTGTCTTGTCTATGCCTGTTTGACTCAGTGGTACAATGGGTGAATTTTTGTTGTGTTATTCTATGTTGTCCTTTCAGTACAGTTTTGAGGTCATTCACAAAACCAAGTCTATTACTGCTGTGACCCTTCTTTTGCCATGAAGTCCCTGAGATTAAGAATAAAGCAAAATGTGGGTCCAGGGTAAATACATACTGAAGGTTTTGCTTTCAGTTTTCAAAGCTGTTAACTGTCTCAGTTTTCATCAAGGACCATTGTTTTGGAACATGGTGGGCAGACATATGTGGTAGAGAAAAGTTTACAATTTGACAAGAAAAGTCTTTCAGTTACAGAATCAAGCTGTAAGATGTACTCCTTTGAAATGAAGAGCTCTGATAACTTTTGGATGAAGCATTAGTTCTTTTAAACTTCAGTCATCACATCAGAAAAGGTGATTAGTACTGGAGAATCCAGGAATAAGAAACCACAGTTTATATGAAAACAAATCTCTTTAGAATATTTCATACACTAATAAATTTTAACTGTCCAACAAGTATCCTTGAAACTAAAGATGTTAAATAGTTAATAACTTTCATTACTTATGTGAGTACAGTTCTCTTGTAAAAGGATCTGGTCTGGTCTGGTCTAGGTCTGGCCATACACATTATCAAAATGGCAAGCAAGCTTTGAAGCTGTCAATATACAATATAGGCAATAATAACTACAGTTATGCAATCACTGCAAGGTTTCTTGAGGCCTTTAAGATCCTTCTCCAAGCCTTTTTAATCATGAGCTGTCAATCTCATCTCTATAAAATATTCTCTTTTCCTCAGTGTTGGTATTGGGAAGTCTCCCTTCACAAATTTTGCACTGGTGTTATCTTTGTTCAATGTTGTTGCAATAGTTTCTTGAGCCTTTAAACACTTTTTTTGATATTTATAGTAGGCGTTTTATCAGATAGATGTAATATGTGACATGACAATGCCATCGAAGATATCAAAGTTGGAACCTCAAACCACCGAGCTATCAACCCATCTGGTTGCTCGGCATCAGCTACAAAATATTCAAGAGATTTCTACTAGCACAAATCACACCAATAATAGAGCTCAAGTTAACAACTGATCAAGCAGGTTTCAGGGCTGGAAAATCATGTGAAAGCCAACTTCTAAACCTCACCCAACACATTGAAGATGGCCTCCACCGAAAACTAATAACAGGAGCAGCTTGGCACAGCATACAATATCATCCAACAAAGACTAATGATCAGTAAGTTGTATTACTTCACCAAAGCCCCTAGACTGTGTAATGTCTGCTTTCAAACTGAAGATTCTATGTTGTGCTGAATAATCACTGGACTTGCTCACAAGGTAGCATGCTTGGGCCTACTCTATTCAACATCTACACAAATGATCAACCCAAGCCTCCAGCCTGTAACAGATTTATATATGCAGATTATTTTTGCACAACAACCCACAAAAGTAATTTTTCAGATGTCAAAAACACCATACAAGACACTTTAGCTGAGATGTGAGTATACTACAGAGCTAACCAGCTCAAACCCTACACCAGCAAAACACAACTCTGCTGGTTCCATCTGAAGGACAGAGAAGCCTACCAACAACTAAATGTTTCCTGGGATGGCCAACAAATACAAAACAACCCAAACCCACTCTGCTTGAGAATAACTTTCGATGAAACCCTCTCTGTCAAAGACCATGTAACCAAGCTCAGAGGTAAGGTATCAAAAAGAAATAACCTGTTGCACAAACTTGTGAACAGTAAATGGGGTCAGGTCAACCCCATCTTAAATGTCACCTGTAGGATAGTGTATCTCTGCACTCACCAGTACTGCACTGCCCAATATTAAATGTAAAGTACAAGACAGCAAACAACACAAGAAGCAAGAGTATGACAAAAGGCACCCACTCTACCATCACCAAGAAACTCAAACGAGACTATCATCAAGGAGTCTTTATGGACTGTACCCAACCATTTACAACATTGGTGGATGCAGCCAAAACTGGGGAGTGGACCTCTAGCTGAAATAAGAGCAACATGTCCAGTACATGGGTCACCTGAGGTATTGTACCATCACAAGAACTTGCAACTGGAAATGAGCTAAGTTAGCCAGTCTAGAAGACCATCAACTGATTGTGAGTTCAGCATGGGAGATGTAAGGCATCACTCAAAAACTGGAAGATCAGCTCTATCAACATCTGCAAATGTGGTAATAAATAGACAATGGACCACCTTCTCTCCTGTAATCAAGCTCTAAATTGTGGATTTAATGACCTTCCTGAACCTACTGAAGCTGCCATTGCATGTGTCACATGAGCCACCAAATCTGAATGATGATGATGGTCATGAGACTTGAAGAAGAAGAAGAAGAATATACTAAAGAAATCCAAGCTGTCCCTTTCTTTTTTTTCTTCATCATTTGGAACCAAAGGCAAATGAATAACCTGTTAGGTTCAGGATGCAACACTTACACACAAACAACAAGCACAACATGCAGGTTATGTCTTGGGCAACTGATGATATACACAAGGTTAATTGCTAATAAAATGTATGTTACTTCTTGCCACCATTTCTGTAAAGAGTCAAGTGGTCTTCAAAATATCACTTACACAAGCAACTGGGTACCCTCAACAAATTCTGGACACAAGCCTGGTAATGTAATAAATTGACAAAGATCTTACTATGCAATGTAGCAAAATCTTTATCAGTAGTGTCAGTAGGCTCTTAAATGCAGTAGGGAGTCAATCAAGTAATTCCTACATCATCATATACAGCAGCAACACACAAAAATCAGTGTGGTCATAAACCATTAATGAACCAGCACAATATGGGAAGGCTAAACATGTATTTGATAGCCAATATCAAGGCCAACAAGAAACAAGGTATGCGCAAGCAACTGGTAATAAATAAAAACAAGGCCAAAAGCTTTGTAGTATGCACATACATTCATAGGGCTCCCTAATTTTCTTATATATGAAATCCTTTACTATTATATCTGGTTTGTTTGCTTGAATAGTTCTGTTGGTATCCACTGAGAAATCTCATAGTAAGGTTATGTCATTACATATTGTATGTAATAATAATAATAATAATAATTATTATTATTATTATTATTATTACTATTATTATATTATTATAACATATATCATAACATATTTATTATATTATTATTGTCTTTTTTGCTAAATGTCACAGTTCATACTGGCTGCTTTTTCTTTGGCCGGGTGTAAACAATACACCTAAGGCATATGTCCTGAAGTTCAGATGCTAACTACTTTACGAAGGATCCTTGCAGTTCCTAGTAAGCAGGTCTTTTGGACTATTTGAAGATTCATATTTTCCGAGACACTTCTGATGTTATCTTCCATTCCTTTTCTGATGGTACTGAGTGCTCCTATCACAACAGGTATTACTTCCATTTTCATTTTCCACATCCTTTGTATCTCAATTTCAAGATCTTGATATTTGCTTTTCTTTTCCATTTCTTTGATTGAAATATTTTTATCACATGGAACAGTCATGTCTATCAGCTTGCAAGTTGAATTCACTTTGTCCTTGATTATGATGTCAGGTCTGTTCGCACCTATATGTCTGTCTGTATGTACTGCCATGTCCCATAATACTGTATGTGTTTCAGTGTTACTTACTGTGTCCGGTTGGTGCTCATACCACTTGTCTGAGGTCTTGATTCCTAGATCATTACAAATATTCCAATGTACATATGTTGCAGCTTTGTTGTGTCTTTCGATGTAATCTGACTTTGCTAATACTTCACATCCTGATGTTATATGATCAATTGTCTCAGACTGCTTGTAACACATCCTGCATCTGCTGTCAATTTCTTTGCCAATTATGTGTTTTTGAAAATTTCGAGTGTATAGAGCTTGGTCTTGCGCTGCTATCAATAATCCCTCTGTTTCTCCTTTGATGTCTGATCTGAGCCAATTATTTGTATTTGGAAGGTCAACATGTGGCTCCCCAATAAGTGAAGGGTACTTCCCATGCAGTAGTTTACTAAGCCATCTATCATTTTTCTTCTTCACAAGCTCTTTTTTTATTTCTTGTTTCAATACTTTTGCGTTTTCTGCTGTTGGTTTGTCTGGTTTCGGTGCGAAATTCAAATCTGTCATTTCCCTTTCGATATTTTTGGCTATTTTACTGATTGAGTACTTTGGCTTTGTCTTTTCATGTACACTAATCATATTGCTTGACAAAGTCCTCTTGTTTTCAAGATAATGATTAAGCCCTACTATTGTCACTTTGAATGCAGTCTCTATTTCTATCAATCCTCTGCCTCCTTCTTTTCTGGGTATGTAGATTCGGTCGACATCAGATTTTGGGTGTAACATTCCATGCATTGTCAAGATCTTCCTTGTCTTTGAATCAAGCTTTTTTAGTTCAGAGTATTTCCAATCGATTATCCCGAAACTATATTGCACAGTAGGTATCGCCAAGCTGTTTATCACTTAAATTTTGTTTCTTCCATTGAGTTCTGATCTCACTATTAGTCGTACTCTTCTGTAATATTCTTTCCTGATTTTCTCCTTCATTTTAGTATGTTGTATACCTTCACTTTCATCTACTCCAAGGTATCTGTATCCCTTGTCTTGATCTAATTCATTGATTCTTGTTTCTTTATCCAGCTCAATATTGCCCGTGCCAATTAGTTTACCCTTTTTGAACGATGCAGACAGAGCACAAGCAGTGTTTACAAAGTCATCTTACTACTCAAGGTACAATTCTCTCATTTCTGTTTGACAATACAACTTCAAAATATAACAAGTTTTGGCCTGAAGTTCAAAGTAAGCTGCCCAAAAATACCTTCTGTTTTTCTATTTGTTATTTGAAAAACATCCTTGCAACTCATAAAAATCTATCCAAATGGAAACTCAATCTATCTTTTTCTTGTTCTTCCTGCTTTAAATCAGAAGCCCTTCTTCATATTGTCGCTGGCTGCAAAACGTACCTTCAGGAAGGTTGTTATACTTGGCAACACACCTCAGCATTACAGTATTTAGTAGGTTCTCTCAAATCTCTTTAAGGTTGTACAAAATATGCTGATATTTGTGGATTCTTATTGCCATGCATTATAACTGGAGATGCCTTAAGGCCTGATTTGCTATTAGTTACTCAACAAAAACAGTTATACATACTTGAATTGATGGTGGGGTATGAAACAAACCTTGTTAAAAATGCTTCTCATAAATAAAAAAAACACCATAATTCTTTGATTCTTGATTTGCATTCCAGCTTTTCGAAAGTTAGCTTCGTAAATCTTTCCAGTAGTTCTTTAGGTATATTCCGTCAATCTTGTATTACTTCCAGTGAAATGCGCAATGCTTTGAACATTGACCAGAAACATGAATGCTTTCTTTCAACCAAACTTTTCAATATAATCATTTGCACCACATATTCTGTCATAGAAACCAACCATGGACAAACCCTGAATTATTGTCATTTTATTAATTTTGTTAGTAAGATATTTAATTTTGTAAAATAGGCAAGTCAATGCAAACTACCTTGATTAGTGAGGTTTGTAATTGTATGTGTTCCGATAAAAAAAAAGTTTCCATTATACAGTGAAGATATGATAGTCCAACCATTTTTGTTCCTAGAAAAATAGCTGGATTATCAAGACAGGTAGATTAACAAATTCAGTGCATATTCATTGGTATCAATATTAAGTAACTCCAATTAATATTTAATAAGAAATACTAAATTACTATTATCATATCTCCTTTTTCCTCTCACTCCTTTCTTTCTTTTGCTGTAATTGTCATGATCCTGCACCCTTGATTTTCTCTCCCCATGTTTTCTTTGTCTGCTTGGAAGGCTTCTCTGTGAGGCATCGAGAATCTCTTCTTCATCTTCTTCTCTTGAATGAATTTCATTGAATTCCGATTCATCAGTAAAGTCTTCCCATCCTCTAGAAGGTTAAAAATGTTTTAAATACACAACCAGTACTCATTATGGTAATGTTTTATAATGTATTCTGCAGTGTGTGACATGTGTGGTCACTGGTAAACAGGAGAATAATAAAGATGAAGGACAGCAAGCACAAGGGCAGTTTTTACTATAGTAAAATCTGTCAAACTGCCAATGCTACATCTGGCGATGAGAATGGCCAAATTAGAATTAGGTGGAATTGCTCCATTCGATGTGAGTAGTGATCCAACGAGTATAAGCCAGAAATGGAAGAGATGGCTTCATGAAAGGTCTAATTATTGTTGATGATAAAGATGATAACAAAGTACAAAGGAAAGTGCTACTTTTACACAGTGCTGGACCAGAAGTTCAGGATATATTCTATGTGCTACCAGACACAGGAGGTCCAAAGGATTACAATAAAGTGGAGAAAAGAGTCAAACAATTACTTTATGACTCAAGTGAACATTCCTTATGAAAGACACCAGTTTAGAGGAATGCAACAAGAAGATGAAGAAACCATTTATCAGTATGTGGTTTGTCTGAAGCAGAAAGCTGAATTGTGCAATTATGGAGACCAAACGAGTAGCCAAATATGCGATCAAATTACATCAACATGCAAATTGCAGGAATTACACAGAAAACGTTCTGAAAAAAGGCCAACAGTTGACTTTGAACTAGTTACAAAACACAGCACATACTTTTGAAGCTGTGCGATGACAGTCTAAAACCATAGCAGCTCCTGAAGCAAATGCAAACAGAATTAATGTTAAATCAGGACATCACAAAGATAAAGGAGAGGGAGAACATAAGGCTATTAATGTGAAATGCTACAGATGTGGAAAGGAGGGGCATTTTGCAAGAAATCCCAATTGTCCAGCAAAGAATAAAACATGCAACAAATGTAAACAATTTAGACATTTTGTATCTGTATGTAAAACAAAGAGAAGTCACCCCACTGAGAAAAGTAAGGTCAAATTTGTTAATGATCAAGATGAATATGCATTTAGTGTACACAATAAAGATCATTTCAAATGAGTTGAAGTGACTGTTGGTGGCCAAAAGGTCCCAATGATTATCAACTCTGATGCTAGTGTGAATATTTTTGACAGACAACTGTGGGAAAAGCTCAAAGACAAGAAGATAAAGTGTCACTCCTGGAAATCTCAAAAGAAATTGTTTGCTCATGGTAGTTCAAGCCACTTGACATAATTGGAAGTTTTACTGCACAAACCAGTGTAGGTGAATGGTCAGCTGAAGCAGAATTTGTAGTCATTGAGGGTCGTGGTGAGCCATTGTTAGGAAGGATGACAGTAATAGAACTTGGAACGCTGAAAATTGGCACCAATGTGATGAATGTATGAGATGCGTCACATATAATGACTCAATTCAAAGAGGTATTTGAAGGCATTGGAAAGTTGAGAATTACCAGCTAAAACTTCACATTGACCCAAATTTTACACCTTTGTGGCCTCAAGCCAACGTTGAAATAGAAAGGCAAAACAGGTCTATGCTAAAGAGGATGCAAATTGCTCAAGCAGAAGATAAAGATTGGATGAAGAAATTACGGATATATCTCACAGGGTAGAGAGTTACACCATATGCTAAACAGGTATGAGCCCTCCAGAGCTAATGTTTAGAAGAAAGATTAGAACAAAGCTTCCTGCTATTCAAGGACCAGAGAGAGATGATGATTTCAGAGATAAGGATGCTGAAATGAAAATAAAGTCAGAGTTGTATGTTGATAAGCAGAGAGATGCTGAGATTACAGACTTATCACCAGGAGATGATGTGCTTCTGAGACAATGCAAGGAAAATAAACTGTCAACAAAGTTCAAATCTGTACCATTATCAAGTGGTGAGTAAGCAAGGGAACAGTGTTGTTGTTGTGTCATCACAAGGAACTCAATATCAAAGAAATGTAACTTATGCAAAGAAGTATCTTACTCCAGAGAAACAAATGCCTAATCAAGTGATCTCTGATGGATTGGAAAAGGTAGCTGAGACTACACCTGAGGTGCAAGATGTGCTGCACCCAACAGAGGAGATTTCTTGACCAATTCATAACTGGAAGGTGCCAAAGCGATTTGATGATTTTGTCATGGAATAGAGGTTGTACTGTCTACGTGGAGGACTACATGAACACTTGTTGTTTCAAGTGACCTTTTATTTGGACATTAATTTGTAGCATTGTTGTTTACTTTTGTATTGACTTTATTATAAATTTATTATAAAAGGAGGAAGGATGTAATGTATTATAATGTATTCTACATTGCATGATATGTGTGGTCAGTGGTATTGGCTGGGAGAATAATAAATATGGAGGACAGCAAGTACAAGGACAGTTTTTACTACAGTTAAATGTTTCTATCAAGCTGCTAATACTACAATTATAATTACCAGACACCTAATTTTTAGACATCAGAAGTTTCATTTTCTACAATTAATTGAGCTCATTGTATTTCTTTCTTTGTCTGGGCAATAAAAAAACAAATGGTGATAGAGATATGAGATTTATAATCAATACCATCATCATCATCATCATCATCATCATTATAATCATCTAGTGCTTTGCACGTAGGGAGTGGTGAAAATGTTCAGATATGACCCTCTGTCTCCCTTTGCTTTGGTGGTGATACCCTCTGTTCACTCTTTTTCCAACCCAGATTGATATTTGTGAAATACTTCCAAAAGCTGTCTTGCTGGAGTTCTTTTTTCATTGACCTTTCCTGATGTCTCCAACTTTTGTAGCAAATCCCATCTCACTACATGACCAAAGAATATTCCTTGTCTTTACCTTATGTTTCATGTAACAAATCTTCTTGTTTTTGCTTTTCAGGACTACTAGTTTTGTACCATTTATGCCTATGTAATTTGTAACCTTAAAAAATAATTTCTGTTGCTCTTAGTCTCATCCTCATTGGAGTTCATAATACCTGCCCATTGGTGAACTTAATAGGACTGGTTCCATGTAATATTGCATTCACCTTTCTCTGTCACTGGGTGATTTTTTTATTTGTTAAGAACTGTCTGGCATAAAAAATTATTAATCTCTGTTTCATCCTTTTCATTTTCTGTAACCAGAAAACTCTAATATTTAAGCCTCTTTGAATCTTTATCCATTTTTACACTTGTAGATTTTTCCTAAATGAGATTTGCAATTCTATCAATTAGGTGCTAAAGATTCTTCTCTTTTTTAAATAATCACTGGTACATCACCTGCATATCTTTGGTTGTTAATTCTCTGGACATTGACACTAATTCCGTGTATACTGTATCTTCAAATTTACTCATACTTTTCTAACCATATACAGAAGACAGATCCAATAAAAAGACAGTTTTGTCTTAAGTTTCTCCCTTTCATGTTCAGTCACATTACACTGGGTTGAAACCCTTAAGATCTTGAATGAAGTATTCACAGAAAATAACTTACAGACTAAAAAATCATGCTCATTTTGATCAATCTTAGTCATCTTAATCAAAATGAGTGTGATCTATCGATCTATCAATCTCTATCTATGCACCTATCTATCTATCTATCTATCTATCTATCTATCTATCTATCTATCTATCTATCTATCTATCTATCTATCAATCTATCTATCAATCTATCTATCAATCTCTGTCTATGTACCTATCTATTTATCTATCTATCTATCTATTTATCTATCCATCATTGTATCTATCTATCTATCTATCTATCTATCTATCTATCTATCTATCTATGTATTTATCCATCCATCTATCTATCCATCTATCTTATCGATCTATCTAGGGTGACACAAAAGTCACCTTATTGTTTTTAACATTTAAACTTTGTGCTGCTGATAGGAGAAAGAAACTGTATGGCAGTGAAACTTTTACAATTTTATTTTGGATAAAGACATTTATCCGTAAAGTATTGCGGCGCACACCTCAGTTTTTCCGTCGCTTCTTTTGTCGTAACTGGCTCCTGCGACGTGCCCACAAACAAAATCTCAGTAGGTTCTTCAGATTCAGAGCTTGGAGCTCCTTGCAGCAAAACATCACAATACTAGGTCTNTCTATCGATCTATCAATCTCTATCTATTCACCTATCTATCTATCTATCTATCTATCAATCTATCTATCAATCTATCTATCTATCTATCTGTCTATGTATCTATCTATTTATCTATCTATCTATTTATCTATCCATCATTGTATCTATCTATCTATCTATCTATCCATCATTGTATCTATCTATCTATCTATCTATCTATCTATCTATCTATCTATCTATGTATTTATCCATCCATCTATCTATCCATCTATCTTATCGATCTATCTAGGGTGACACAAAAGTCACCTTATTGTTTTTAACATTTAAACTTTGTGCTGCTGATAGGAGAAAGAAACTGTATGGCAGTGAAATTTTTACAATTTTATTTTGGATAAAGACATTTATCCGTAAAGTATTGCGGCGCACACCTCAGTTTTTCCGTCGCTTCTTTTGTCGTAACTGGCTCCTGCGACGTGCCCACAAACAAAATCTCAGTAGGTTCTTCAGATTCAGAGCTTGGAGCTCCTTGCAGCAAAACATCACAATACTAGGTCTGATGCCATTTGTAATTTTGAGCATTCTGAGAATTACGATGGAATGTCTCGTTTTGCTGTGATCTAAGTGACCTAACTACACATGCAGCTGTCGGTTATGTTGCTTTCCGAGCCAGAAAGCTGGCAGTGAAGTGGGCGAGTTTATCGAGTCCAATACACCATAGACACAAGTTGGGTGTGTGGGTGCATATTGTGCTAATTAACAAAATCTTTAAGTTATCGACGCTTTATCAGATATTTGAGGCGAATTTGTTGGTGTGCACGACGTGGCAGTGCTCTGTGTTTGTAAAAGTATATGTCATATACTTTCACAGCACCTGGCCATCGGCATTTCATAGAAAAACTAAAATATGAGGAATACTAAGGAGAAAAATTATCCTTCCAGTTATAAAGTTGCGCTGCAATATTTCACCAATATGAGAGCTACAGTAGGTTCACAATGTTGCGGTTCACCACAATTGCAGGCTGCCCCCAAAATCAAACAACTGGCCAATAATTAATCATAGTGTAGTCGTAGGATACTTATATTTACTTTCTAATATTACTCTAATATTACTCCGGGGACTGGATTGCTAGCACATGGGTTTGGGTATGAGATTAGCTTAAGAAGTCACAAGCAATTTACTATGGTGGTTGTCAGAGTTAAAAAACACCTCAATACATGAAGATAAATCGTCTGTTAAAAATCCTGTGCTAAACAAGCCAACTCTTAAACAACAGTAATTCCAACAATACCTATTCTGCAAAAGTACAAACAAAATACATTCTTTTAGTAAAAAAAAATTTTTAGAACACCTGGATTAATAACAACAAAGAGGCATTAGGAAATGAACTTCCCTGACACCGATTCAAACGAATTAGAAAATGATCATTTAACTCACATGACGTCAAAATTGTAATCATTGTGTGGTTTTCTTATAGCTGCTACGTTCAGAACACCCATTATTGCTCCTTTGAAGAGAAAGTTTGCCCTCTTTCCTTTCACGCAAATGTTTGGGTTTTTTTCAGTTTAGTTTAGATTTAAGACAACCCACTGTTGTCTAAAATCTGAGGAAAAGATTACTCCCGTCAGATGCAAGAGTTCGACTGAGCCCAAACAAAGCAAATTCCGATGTTCTGCAGAATATAAAGACCTTAAATTGTTCGCCTGGTGAATGAGCGTTTTTCTAATTTTCAATGGCAATGGTGCAAGAAAACATATTACAAACCAGCAACAACACTCTTCACTTGCTGACATTTCAATACTCATAACAATGTACAACCTGAAGTTGCTTGGCTCGATGATGTGATACAAAGGCAGCCGCGGGGCTACGTGGTTAGGAATAAGGGGCTGTTTAAAGAGCTTTGTGGATCAATTGTTTATTTTAAGTACTCATAGACATTAAAAACAGCTCTCACAGACCTGGAAAATAAAAGAAAACAATACATTTTTCATTGACCAAAAACTTTTAAGAATAAACACAAATTTGATTTTGCTAAAAACAGGAAAGGGATTACGGGTACCCACTTGACTGCAAACACACCACTGGACTGAAATTCTTGAATATTCGGATTACTACCTAAGAAATACCCCTGAGCTCAAAAGCTAAACGAGATAAAAGTCTACAGAAAATTCTAACCAATGAAGTTACTTTGTTGTACGGCCATCATAGACAACTATTACAGGGTGTGTTATTGACAGCGACACTCTCGAAATTTTGCCGGGGCCTGTCGAACATAACTCAAGCACTGAACGACGCTCTGGATGGGAAATTGGGATGTGTCAGCAAGTCTGACTGTCCGAATATCATTCTTTTATAAAAAGCGCGTAATCATATACGTAGTGTAATTCCTGTGAAATAGCATTAAAGAAACTTTCAAATATTAGCCGTCTAAAATCAGACTTGAAATCAACTCCGCAGTAATTTCATTTAAATCTGGAGAGTCCATTGAAGATATATGGACACGTTATAATGTCTAAAAATTAGACGTTAGGCCAACATAGTTGATCTGGGCCATGTTTTCATTATTTTCTTTTATTTATTTTCTTGCCTTGGGAAAAGATCCTGCAGTTTTAGCTCAGTTGACTACTAGCAATTTTGAATGATTATGGCGTCAGGTATCAGTGACACTTCAGGTTTGGACAGGGTTTAAAATATGACAAAAACTATTTTGCTACTTCTAAACTATCTTTGTCAAAACTCTCTAGTCGCATCTTTGGATGTGTTCTGAGAATTTTCGAAATCGACTTCAAAAGCAGCGGTTAAATGTTCTCGTAAATGTCAAAGTTTGGTTGCTCAAAACATTCTTCAATAAACGCAGTCATACTGCCTGTAGTATTAATATCACTCCAAGGACCTTGTATGGTTTCTGGGTGATCTGGTGACTCTTTGCTTTTGAAGCTTTCAGTGTAGCGTAATACTGAATAACTGTAGCTTTTCCATTTTTTCAGTAAAATGACTTCTCCAGTGGAAGAGTAAGTTTTAACTTTAGCGCTTATTTCTTTAAAAAGATTTTAAAGGACTCCCTGTTTCTTACGAATTGAAGAGTATTCACAACAAGTACGACTATTTGTTTGCTGGTAGACGCTGCTATTTTTTCTTGTTGTTCTCAATAAATTTTCAGTATGAGAAAAGAGAGGTGTTTAATATTCGAGCAAAATAATCTCCAAACTAGTGCAAATGCTATCTCAACATCTTAGGAAAGATCGGGGGAAAACCGACTGCTTCATGACGAAGAAAGTAACGGAGGGCTCAAAAATTGGATCAGAATATCTTGCCAACTACAAAATTGTTGAGGTGTAGTCTTGTCCACTGAACAGGAAACACAAGGAAGAAGCTATATAGGTCAGAATATGAGCATATTAGGAAAGTTTGGAAGCAACTCGTCTGCTTAATGACAACGGGTTGATACGAGAATTCGAAAATCGTATCAGAAGGTCTTCCAAACCACAAAGTGTCATGGTCACATACTGGGGTCAGCATCAGCATCACTCTCACAGGGGGTTTAAATGATCTAGAAAATTAAGGCGATGAGAGGATGGTTAAATAAAGATAGTTGTCTTAACGATGAAGTTTGTGGTTATAAGCTCCAAGACACAATAATGATAATAGCAATTACATTTATCCACGACAAATCTGCTCGACAGCATTCGTTGATACTCACTGAACTCCTCGTTGATTCAGCGAGCTATTGCAAGAATAGCTGTTTTGCAACAAAACTGAACATTACTATAATTTTGGATTGGTTTCCAAAAAATTTTCTGTATTTTTTTCATTTAAATCATAGAATTTCTTAACCTCTTTCTTAATCCCTAACTAAAATTGTGAGGTTTCATCAAAATAAGCCAATATTCCTATAAAAAGTAGCCATCTTAATAGCATTATGGTGTTGAAAAAAGATAATGATAAATAGCTGAAGTACTGTTTCATTTACTCCCAATAGTAAGATTAGAAAGAAGAAGAAGAAGAAGAAGAAGAAGAAGAAGAAGAAGAAGAAGAAGAAGAAGA
>RDPX01000033.1:709661-755148 GCA_003991215.1 Morbakka virulenta
TGAGATATGAAGGACATGGAAGGTAGGGAAAGTGAATGGAAGGACTGAGCAAACTAAAGGGCATGGTGAAGAGTGTCCCAACAGGAGCTGGATAAAAGCTGATGACAGAAAAGTATGGCAAAAGATTTTTATCCTCTAATTTTGAAAAAGGTTTTAACCTAGAATTTATCCTATATCAAATTCTTAGTTCAGAAGTGTATGATTTGCACTGTATTAGCAGCTACATATTGCCTAGTAATTCAATAAACATTTTAGTAACTGTCACTACATCAACACATCCTGAAATGTGAAAGAGGGATAGATGTGTTTTACAATATTTAATTTATGTAACAATATCTCTTTTTTAAGTATGCAGTTACACAATTTTAAAGTGTGTATATCAATACTTATTTGTCTATTCTCTTTGTTCTCCTTTCATATAGGACAGAAAAGACATTATGGGATTATGCTGTCCAGGAAAGAGATAAAACAGAAAAAGCAGTTAAAGCTGGTAAGACTTCTTTTTAAGGTGGTATTCGCCTTCCACCTACTATATTGTATGTAGTAAGTGGAAGGTGCTCTGGCTAACACACTGGGAAATCTATTTGAGTGACTTTTGCAGGAAATTTTATTGACTTTGTTCAGATGGTTTCCCCTCATGGTCTATTGCACAAGAATGTGATTTCGTACCTTGTTTTTGAATTCTTTTCCCTGCTAAACATTAGGGCATTTTCATGTGAGATGTTGTGCTTTTCTTGAGCTCAAATATGATGTTTTTACCAGGAGGAAATTTAGATTGAAATATGACTAGAAAAATAATTTTTGGGGAGGATTTTCCAGGATCATACCCTCTAGATTTGTTGGAAAATACAGGCAACAGCTTCTCTCTGATATAAGTGACCCAAATTCTCCAACTGCTTCCTGCAGAGAAAAACCACATCAAATGCATAAAATAACAATTAGAAACACCCTGGCTTTTTATTATTTTGAAATATTAGTGAAGTTTTCTTTGAGGACATACATCATTGACAAACTGGGAATTTGTAACAGGTCAATTAGCACTTCATAAAGAGCCTGGTGGCAGTACCAAAGCTACATCATGTGGTAGAGACACTATTAAAACAATTGCAATCACCAGATTTGCAGTTTCAATGAGGAGTGGATTTTGTTGAGTCAATAATACCAGGTCTCCCAGAAATACGAAATGAAGAGAGCAAGAAGATTGTCTTGGAGTGTACCAAACAGTTTTTTCAGACCACAGGGATTTTTTAAAAAGTTGTCATAAGAAGTTTGATTTAATTGAAAGAACATTATCACGAGATATGGATTTCATCAGCAAATACTTCAAAAATTGGAGACTCAAACTGAATATCACCAAAACTGTTTCCAGCGTGTTTCATCTTGCTAATTGAAGAGAGCTGATTATGAACTCAATGTCTCAATATCTGGTATGAGGTTACCTTTTGAGAAAACTCCCAATTACCTTGGTGTCACACTAGACCATACTCTTTCTCATACAAACATCATTTGATTGAAGTCTCTTTTAAAGTTACCAAGCCATGTAACCTACTAAGGCATATTGCTGGCAATCGGTGGGGTGCTGATTTCAACTTTGAGATCATCTGCTTTGGTCTTGTGTTACTCTGCTTCGGAATATTGTTCTCCTGTTTGGAGCCAAAGCCATCACTGCAATAACGTTGATATTGCACTTAATGAATGCTTGAGACTAGTGAGTGGTTATATAAAATTGACTTCAATTGATGTTCTTCCTATTCTTTGTGGTATTGAACCTGGTGACTTAAGAAGAGATAAAAATATATATTGAATTTATACTATCGTGTGCTATCAGATTAAGGGCACATTCTTGAAAAATTGGTTGCATATCCACTTACGAACAATAGGTAGAAGAGCAGAGTTCCTCTTTCAAATTCCATGCACCTTTTAGCTTCCACCATAAATGATACAGCATCTGTCAAATCTTGGGCTGCTGATATCTGGAAACAGTGATGGAGTAATACAGACAACCAGCTTTCCCAATTTATTCCTGAACCTATGGTGAAACCTGCAGGACATGACCTGAAGGATGAACAATGGGTGCACTTAAATCGATTATGATCTGGATATGGACGATATGCCAATTTCATGCATAGAATTGGTCTAAGGGACAATCCATTTTGTCATTGTGGTGAAATTCAATCCCGTCAACACGTATTAATTTGCCAACTGATAGGTATTCGAGGTGATATCAAAACTGTTGATGAGGACTTCTGTTTGTGGCTCAATGACAATGTCTTAGATATTTAGCATTTTTTTTGTTGATCATACACATATATATGTGATGCAAATTTCTCTGACATCAAATTTCTGACAGTTTCAAGTATGTTTAGCAGGTATCAAGAACTCTTCCTGTGGTGAGATACTTGCTCGAAATCATTTGTTTTATCTCATAACATGCAAGCAGTGTCAGTTACTTGTATCTTGTTTTGCCATATATGGCAAAGTACACTCAAAATACAATAAAAAGTTGCATTCACAAAAGCATTAGGGAATGAACAGTTTTCTTTAAATGGGCATGCCTTTGCATAAATAATATAGGGTGAATCTTAAAACATTACTGACTTATGCCAGTCCAATTTGGGGTTCAGGCTATTGAACAAATGTCAAACCTTGCTTGTTGGCTCATTGTACAAGAGCATGATGACCATAGTTTAGGTAAACAATTCTTTTTTATTTCTGTGTGCTCTGTTCTTCCACAACATTGGTTGTTGCCAATTTCCTCTGCTCTCTTTCCTTTTGATGTTATCAAAACTTTCTAACCAGATTTCTTCCTTCGCTGGCTACTGAAATCAACATATTAAATACTCTATTACCCTTCAGCACTTTTTTATGCAATCTTTTCAGTGATAACAAGACATTCCAGTCCTCCTTTTCTCACAGTTTTTACAACAAATTTTTATTGCTATTTCGTTGTCATTGTGATTAGGCACTTTTTGATTCCTGTCTTTGAATTATTCTTCAACTTTATTTGTTCTGCCCATGAAATTCTCATCATTCTATGTAACATCTACATCCACTGCTTTCAGTCTTTTCTCAATAGTACCTGAAATGGCCCAGCTTTTACAGTTACACATTAGGATTGGGTATACAGAGCAATATATTCCTTTATCTTGGTTTTCATTGTTAACATACCATTTCTGAAGATGTGCTTTTTCTGAAAACAATTCCAAATCATGCTGACTCCCCTCTTTGTCTCTAATCCTATCTCCCATCTTCTACAACAATACTCCATAAGTAACTAAATTTATTTATCTGCTTGGTATTATTCTTCCTGACCTTTATTGCTTATTACTGATTACCATATTTTCTCTAATTTAGTATGGCCTCTTATTTAGGGCGGCATTTAAAAATTGGAAAATTGGACAATTTATTTTCCTCTTATTAATAATGCGGGTGTATTCCATAGAATTTTCAATTTTCCTCTTATTTAGTGTGGGAAGTTCGATTGGAGAGTAATTGTTTGATCAAATTAGCTTTGAATACCAAAACATTCTGTGGGATATATGATAACAATAATAATACTTTTCAGCAACAGACATCTATATATTGGACAAAAAATGGTTGATTCGTTGTTTAATTATGCATTAATCAATGCCATTATTGTTGAAATTCCTATCATTATAGAAAGGATATTTGTGGTGCAATGCTGCATTGGGGGCTATTATATCTATCAATCTCAATGGGATGCAGAAGGAGTAATATGACAACTGCCCCTGAGAACAGACCTAGTGCTCTTGTCAAAGAAAAATATGCAATAGCAGTGGGAAAAAATGGGCATACAGTTGGAAACGTACCAGAATTTATCCAAATTAACATTCTTCTTTTTGAAATACGGAAGATATTTCAAAGAAGATATTCTGCTGACCTCAAAAAGGGGGGTTGGAGATACCAGCTCAGTTTTACTTCAAATCTTCGAATGAGAAATTGTTTTGTCAAATGAAAGAAAAGGTATTACCTGAGGTAGAAACATTTGAAAAGCAGAGAAGAGAAATCGAAGAAGAAAAGAAAAGAGTCCAAAAACCGGAAAACACAAAGAATAAATAAATAAAATGAAATAAAAAAATGAATACCAAAAAGAAATTTGTCATTTTTCTTTTTTACATCTAACTTAGTGTGGGAAGGATTAAATTTTCCTCTAAATATTAGTGCGGGCTCGAAGTGGTCTAAAGATAGTAATTTATTCCTTCTAATTATTAGTGCGGCATGCCCCAAATAATTATTTTTTAGGCCGTACTAAATTAGAGAAATTACAGTACCTTGTATTTTGTTTTCTTGCAGTTAAAAGACATACCAATTTTTTACTTTCCTCTACTACTTCATTCACCAGTGCTTGATACTGTTCTTGTGATTTCATGATAAAAACTGTGCCTTGGAAATATCTTAGATTGATAATGTTTCTTCCTCCTACTTGTATACCTCCATTCCATTTAGTTCTCATGATTTTGCTACAGATATTGAATAAATCTGGATAGAATACATGTTTCTTCCTAAGTGCTCATTGTAAATTTGTAAATTTTCTTATACTTTGGTCCCAACATAAGTTTCTAATAATCCAGAGGCTTTTAACATTTATTTTTAACTACAAAATTAGTTCACAAGTGCAACACCTTTTATTCTATCAAATGCTTTAATGTAGTAAATAGAGTATACAAAGAAGGATATTGCACTTCCTCATAACATTCTAACAATAAAATTTCAATTTTTGTTTAGGTATATATACTACAAAACCATACGTTTCTTCTCCTATCTCTGGCCTTAAACAATTGTATTCTTTTATCATGGTTATTCTCAATAAAAGTTTTGTCTTGCGACTTTTGTCAATTGTTGGGTGTAATTTGCATTTTTAAACTCCTGGAAGTTACCTGGACCATTGCTTTGTATCCGTTTTTTGCCTCTTTCCTTTTTGTTTTTATAGTTTATATTTCCCGGCATATTTTTCATGTTTAGGAACACCTTGTGTGATATTTGAACTATTTATTGGAAATTTCCTGGTCTCTCACTTTACACCATTTTCATTTTGTTAATCTAGTTCATATTTGCCAATGGTGACGCGAGAGCTTTTATTCCCAACTTTTACATTTACATTAGTTTACCGTAATAATTACAATGTCTTTTGGTTACTATTGATTTTTGCAGGTTCTAACTGTTCATAACATTTGTCAATGTCACCTTTACTTGATTCTGCTGTTGATGTAAAAACCATAATAATTGACATTGAACAGAGCCCAACTAAAACAAATCAGGAGAATTCGATTGACATTGCACACCAGCCTTTTTCGCAATTTCAACTCTTTGAAAGTGGGGAAGTATTAAATTATGAGTATTAAATGAGTATTCATCATCATATTCGGTTTAACGTCCGTTCTACATGCTAGCATGTGTTGGACGTATTAAGTATTAAATTACATTTCTCCAACTAGTAAAGGTATACTGAAGCTGGAGAAATGATAAGAAAATTAACAATGGGTGTTGACATATATCCTTGAACCGGAGAGTCAAAAGAGAATGCTTAAATCACAAAGAGGTTCAGAATTTGAAAGTGACCATAGGTTTCAAAGGGTATAGTAGAAAATGCATAGGAAGTTGCCATATAAGGAGCCTGGAATTGTTAAAAAGATAGAGGCGAAACACTGCAAGACAATGCACAGAAAATTAAGAACTAACAGCTTCTTCACAGGTTATAATATGAGACCTTTCTGACCATTTGCACCAGGTCGTTAAACAAGCAAACTGAAGAACTCTTAAACTATGTATGGGCCAAGACACTCTGGCCTACCCTGACCACTGAAATCTCTGAGAGACATACAATCTGACGACTAGAACAATTTGTGGTTTGCTAGGTTTGTGTTTTAATCAAGAGCACAAGGTAGTAACAGTAAATTACATCTTATTATGTCAACAAGCTAACCTCTTCCATCTATTCTTATAAGCAGTAGAAAAAAATATGAGAAGAATTTTGTTTTTAACCTTGTGCTTTATATTTTCCCCGATATTTTGATAGTTACTTTAATAATAATCATGGAATGTTTAATCCATAATAAACTATCAATTCCATGATTTTGAGTACAGTGGTGATCAAATACAAGAAAAGAGATAAACGCAATAAAACTATAAAATAATTACTATAAAATAAAAAGTCATAAATACAGCTATTACATTGAGTCTTTTGATAAAACTATATTACTGAATTGATGTATTTAATTCTTGGCAAACTTCCTGTTACAACTTACTATTTCTGTTTAAATCTTAACTAGGAAAAGCCGAATCCCTGCAGCCAGTTGAAACCACTTTGTTAGTATGTGGAAGCAAAGAATCGGTATGTTCCATATGTTACTGTTTTTAATGAAAATGCTTTTTGTAACATTTTGAATTGTATTTAAATGACATGAAATGTGTAGTTTTGTTTTTGATTCGTTAATAATTTGATCATGTAGACAATGCCAGATTAACCTACATGGTGGCTGGGGACAGGAATGATTTGGGGGTCTGTTTGGCATCTCAAATAGATTAAGTAAATACAAAGTACTTAACAATATAAGTGAAAATCAGTTCATTGGGATGGTAAAACAGCATGAATAAGTTTATAGGTATCTCACAGTGGTGAATGCTTACTTAAGATTGCATTTATACCTACTTTTATTTCCTGATTACACCCTAAGCTATATGTACATAAATTTAACCAGAAATGCGTATTTCAGTCAGTGATTTATAACTTCTTTTTACTTGCTTAACACAGCGAAGTTAGTGATCATTGCATCAGTGTCAAGTGCATCCAATTGTTCATATTCGGTGCAGAGAAATGACTGTCCTGGGTTATTCCATGATGAATACATGTAGTTTTAAGCGCGTTTGAGCATACTAAAGCATTGTTACCGGCTGCAGTCAATGACAAGTAAATATGAAAAGAACGTTGGAGACAGTATTGCGCAAGTAGGTGTAGATGAATCAATGAGACCATTAGTGAGTGACAGAAAGGCATTCAGCATGATTGTAAAATCTTTTATCGTGCAGCTGATAGTTTTGAATCATTTAAGAATCTTATTTCAACGTGCTTCGATTGTCCCTGTTTCCAGATAATTTGTGTTATTGTTTGGGTCTTGTGTTTCTAAACGACATTGTTTTCTGTTTTGCGCCTTTTCTCATCACTTAAAGTCCATTCTTGATGGTCAGATAGCCACAGAACAATGCTTTGGTTGCCTGTGTGTCCCTATATGTTCTACTTATGCTGGATGCATTGACGTAGGATTGACCGTGGCTTTTCCAGTGGTGACAAAAATTTATTTTCCATACTCTTGTCTGTGTATATGTAGTTGGGACAAACTTCAAAAGTGCTTCACAGGACCCAGGGTAGTTGTGTATGATTAGATTATTGTCAGCTGATCAATGTTTCATATTTTTCAACCACAATATACAACGAATTTATCACTTTTTAAGCCAAATCAGTCCGTGCCAGAATCAAAGCAGAAACGAAATCCGTAAAATACTACCCATGTTCGGTAGACTCAACATCAGATTTGGCAAATATTGATTTTTTTAATTCATGCATTCATTTGTTTGACCAGACCATCTTGCTGGAGCACCGTTTTTTATTCATTGTTATTCACTATTCAGTGTTCAGTGTTGCCAAAAGACAACTTTGCCAATGCTTCCAAAATCAATATTTGCCAAATCTGATGTTGAGTCTACCGAACATGGGTAGTATTTTACGGAAGAAAAGGTTATGAACACAATAAAACGCCGTTTTTACGCACCATTGTTTTGCCATTANCATATTCGGTTTAACGTCCGTTCTACATGCTAGCATGTGTTGGACGTATTAAGTATTAAATTACATTTCTCCAACTAGTAGAGGTATACTGAAGTTGGAGAAATGATAAGAAAATTAACAATGGGTGTTGACATAAATCCTTGAACTGGAGAGTCAAAAGAGAATGCTTAAATCACAAAGAGGTTCAGAATTTGAAAGTGACCATAGGTTTCAAAGGGTATAGTAGAAAATGCATAGGAAGTTGCCATATAGGGAGCCTGGAATTGTTAAAAAGATAGAGGCGAAACACTGCAAGACAATGCACAGAAAATTAAGAACTAACAGCTTCTTCACAGGTTATAATATGAGACCTTTCTGACCATTTGCACCAGGTCGTTAAACAAGCAAACTGAAGAACTCTTAAACTATGTATGGGCCAAGACACTCTGGCCTACCCTGACCACTGAAATCTCTGAGAGACATACAATCTGACGACTAGAACAATTTGTGGTTTGCTAGGTTTGTGTTTTAATCAAGAGCACAAGGTAGTAACAGTAAATTACATCTTATTATGTCAACAAGCTAACCTCTTCCATCTATTCTTATAAGCAGTAGAAAAAAATATGAGAAGAATTTTGTTTTTAACCTTGTGCTTTATATTTTCCCCAATATTTTGATAGTTACTTTAATAATAATCATGGAATGTTTAATCCATAATAAACTATCAATTCCATGATTTTGAGTACAGTGGTGATCAAATACAAGAAAAGAGATAAACGCAATAAAACTATAAAATAATTACTATAAAATAAAAAGTCATAAATACAGCTATTACATTGAGTCTTTTGATAAAACTATATTACTGAATTGATGTATTTAATTCTTGGCAAACTTCCTGTTACAACTTACTATTTCTGTTTAAATCTTAACTAGGAAAAGCCGAATCCCTGCAGCCAGTTGAAACCACTTTGTTAGTATGTGGAAGCAAAGAATCGGTATGTTCCATATGTTACTGTTTTTAATGAAAATGCTTTTTGTAACATTTTGAATTGTATTTAAATGACATGAAATGTGTAGTTTTGTTTTTGATTCGTTAATAATTTGATCATGTAGACAATGCCAGATTAACCTACATGGTGGCTGGGGACAGGAATGATTTGGGGGTCTGTTTGGCATCTCAAATAGATTAAGTAAATACAAAGTACTTAACAATATAAGTGAAAATCAGTTCATTGGGATGGTAAAACAGCATGAATAAGTTTATAGGTATCTCACAGTGGTGAATGCTTACTTAAGATTGCATTTATACCTACTTTTATTTCCTGATTACACCCTAAGCTATATGTACATAAATTTAACCAGAAATGCGTATTTCAGTCAGTGATTTATAACTTCTTTTTACTTGCTTAACACAGCGAAGTTAGTGATCATTGCATCAGTGTCAAGTGCATCCAATTGTTCATATTCGGTGCAGAGAAATGACTGTCCTGGGTTATTCCATGATGAATACATGTAGTTTTAAGCGCGTTTGAGCATACTAAAGCATTGTTACCGGCTGCAGTCAATGACAAGTAAATATGAAAAGAACGTTGGAGACAGTATTGCGCAAGTAGGTGTAGATGAATCAATGAGACCATTAGTGAGTGACAGAAAGGCATTCAGCATGATTGTAAAATCTTTTATCGTGCAGCTGATAGTTTTGAATCATTTAAGAATCTTATTTCAACGTGCTTCGATTGTCCCTGTTTCCAGATAATTTGTGTTATTGTTTGGGTCTTGTGTTTCTAAACGACATTGTTTTCTGTTTTGCGCCTTTTCTCATCACTTAAAGTCCATTCTTGATGGTCAGATAGCCACAGAACAATGCTTTGGTTGCCTGTGTGTCCCTATATGTTCTACTTATGCTGGATGCATTGACGTAGGATTGACCGTGGCTTTTCCAGTGGTGACAAAAATTTATTTTCCATACTCTTGTCTGTGTATATGTAGTTGGGACAAACTTCAAAAGTGCTTCACAGGACCCAGGGTAGTTGTGTATGATTAGATTATTGTCAGCTGATCAATGTTTCATATTTTTCAACCACAATATACAACGAATTTATCACTTTTTAAGCCAAATCAGTCCGTGCCAGAATCAAAGCAGAAACGAAATCCGTAAAATACTACCCATGTTCGGTAGACTCAACATCAGATTTGGCAAATATTGATTTTTTTAATTCATGCATTCATTTGTTTGACCAGACCATCTTGCTGGAGCACCGTTCTTTATTCATTGTTATTCACTATTCAGTTTTCAGTGTTGCCAAAAGACAACTTTGCCAATGCTTCCAAAATCAATATTTGCCAAATCTGATGTTGAGTCTACCGAACATGGGTAGTATTTTACGGAAGAAAAGGTTATGAACACAATAAAACGCCGTTTTTACGCACCATTGTTTTGCCATTATATCTGCACGAAGTCTCAAACACATAACAGACTGTACCAATGAATGCTAACAGGCTAGTAAACCCGTAGCAATCCCTAAATTAGATGCATTTGCANACAGTACAAAAAAAAGAGCTACTGAAGTTGTTAGACAGAAGAAAAGGTTATGAACACAATAAAACGCCGTTTTTAAGCACCATTGTTTTGCCATTATATCTGCACGAAGTCTCAAACACATAACAGACTGTACCAATGAATGCTAACAGGCTAGTAAACCCGTAGCAATCCCCAAATTAGATGCATTTGCATCTAAGGCCTCAGGGAGCCATTTTCCAATCCCATCTTCATCTTGTAGCGGGGGACAGTCACAATTGGTTTACTATGTGTCAACTCCATATGGTCATGCAGCTGCTTCAAGCCCGAAGGTTGAGCATCTTCAATAGCAGAACGCGGAACCACGTTGGGTACTGGTACAATATTATTACCACTTACATGAAACTCAACACCAACGTAGTTTCTTGATCCTGATCCTTTGTATCAGAAAAATTTTGAAGAAAACTTTCACTGATTTCACGTACTCCATTTCTCCTGCATGGTACTCAAGGATTTTTGGAGCACAATTTTTTTGTCGGACTTCCATTTCTTCAAAAATTGGAGTAATTGAGATTTAACTTAAGTTATGGTGCTTTTTCATGCAGACCTATGTCACATAATGGAAAATTAATGTAACATCAGTTGTGACACTATTTACAATATTACGGAAGATATGCAATCGATCGTTAAATAAGCCTTAAAGGGTAGTCTACAATACCTATATTACATTCGTAACGTAAAGGATAGGGGGGAAAGTAAACGGTGATTTCCTACAATGCAGTATGGTAATGCCAAGGCTTTTTTTGCCAAAGCTCCCAACGTTTCTTTCCATCCCACAATATGTAAAGCTGTCTTTGCATTCTGTAGTGGTTTGGAATGAAAACGAAGTTAACAAAACGTAAATCTGATGTAAAGCAGGGTAATGAATATTTCTCGAAGTACTAGATACTAAAGAATGTTCATTAAGAAATATATTATTTATTAAAAAATCTACGCATTGTGTTTTGTAAATCATAGGGTCATTATGATTAAGTTGACTTTCGAAATCATTTGACTATTGAATGAAACTGTCGACACAACCATATGGTAAATCAGTGTTACCGAGACTGCAGAATATCTCTAGGGACACACATACTGTGTATAACTTACGGTCACTTAGAAGTAAACAATGGTAGAAAACTACAGAAAAAGGCTTCACCCCTGTTTTGCATTACGAAAAAAATTGTGGGATAGTTAACAGCAATGAACTGAAAAAGAACAGGAAACAGTGAAACGATCACGAACAAGTACACGAAGTCAGTTGTGTATGTGACACTCATCATTTGCCAGCAACAATCAGACTCAATTGTATCATATCATATTTGTACAAAAACTTATCGTTGAGGTATGCCTGAGGTTGTGGGCAACTGGTACATGTCCCTCACTGCTGAGGGAATGAATAGATGGATTATGTCATGTACAGAAAAACAATTTCCTTTGTGAATTTGTAAACGACGATCACAAAAATTAGGATTGGGACTACCAGTCGCATTGAGAGAGTTGATTCAATCGACTGCAATTCCAAGAAGAACTTCTAAACTGCCTTAATACCTTTGACTAATGGCGAGTTGGAAGTACAGTGTTAAAAGAATATGTAAGAAGTATTTTGGAATTGCAGATGACCTTAAACTGATGATGTCTTTTTTTCTTAAATATTAAACTTACTTTTTACCAAAATGAGGAGGTGATGAAATATTGGGTTTAATAGCCTCTGTACCCAAAGCATTTCATGCCTAGAAATGACAAATTAAAATGCAACTTATTTTGTCAAGTAGCCAATTGCAATGTGGTCTTTACTCCATGCAATACTTCGTTTTCACCATGGTATATAGATTTTTTTTTGCTATCCTTTTCAGGGAAAGTCCTCGCTTATCTTGCGGTATATGGAAAGGTAATAGTGATGACAATTATTTTTACTGCTGATAAGATTTATTTAATTATTTATCTATTCATTTATTTATTATTTATTCATTTATTTGTTCATTTGTTTAGTTATTTATTTGGTGTTGTAATAAGTTCTCCTTTGCAATTACGCTTCTGCTATGCGTGTTTATGATGTAGTAATTGATTTCAAAGTAGTTGTGGAATTGGTCACAGGTGTTTTTGTCTATGACTCCCAAACACCCATGTTTTATGCAGTTTGATTAGGTTAATTAATGACTTAAGATCATTGTGGAGGCTAAATTTTTTATTGTTTATGCGTACGTAATTTTTAAGAGCTTGGTAGCAGAACACGTGACTAGCAATAAGATCACCATAGAGTAAACTTGAATAGGTTTTTATTTTTACGTGTTTAGTAAATATCGCATGCTGTGGTGAATAAGACCACCGTCAGACCTCGCCACCGTGAGGTGTCTACCGCATCTCACCAGGAAGCACGCTGACGTCCATGGTGCTTCATCTCCCTCTCCACGGTTCTCCTCCATGTCACCTTAGGGCGGTTTCTTTTCCTTCGGCTCTCAGGGAGCCAGTGGAGAGCAACTCTTGGTAGGAACATTGGTGGTATGGGGAGAACATACCTGATTAACTTCCATTGTCGCACTTGAATCTCCTTCGTGATGGACGTGATGTTGGTCTTCTTGTGTAGCTCTTCGTTTGAGATGGTCTTTGGCCAGAAAATGTTCAGAAGTCCCTCGAGGCATCTATTCTGGATCCAATCCACTTTGTAGCTAATGACTTTTGTCATATTGGAAGCCTCAGTACCGCAGAGGTTTATGTCAATTTTTTTTGCTCTTCTGCAAGCACTTTGTAGCGGTTTCTGGATATGAAATAGGGTGCTTTCCTCTTAACCTCGTTCATGAATATTACTATGTCCTGCTGTCTGTGTCCTTGTGCTTCTCTTCTGGCCTCGCGTAGCTTTGGGGTGATGTCTCTGACAACTAGGTTATGATCACTGGGTACCTCCACAGTAGAACGTAGCATATCTCAGAAAGCTCCTCCACTTCCTGTTTGCAATGACGAGATTGATCTGACTCTTGATTGCTCCGTCTGGTGATATCGGTGTAGTTTTGTGACTGTTCTTACGTTGGAAAAGAATTCCCCCCATATGGTCGACATTTTCTTCACAAACGTCACACAGTCTTGTGAATCTTGTGAATCTTCGTAGCCCACTTCGATTTTTTCACCAAGCATGATATAGATGCCTTCTTGTTTTTTACTTTTCTATATCATGCAGGGCTTTTTAATACCTACCTTCTTTTTTTTCTGATTCTTCGTTTTACATTTTACTTTCTCTTATCTGGAACTATTTCCCCCGGTATTTCTTCATTTGTAGTAGTTCTTCCTTATTTCCTCTACCTGTCCGTCTTTGTCTGCTTTCCTTTCCATCTTCTGTTCCGCGTATCTACGTTATGTTATATGTTCAATATTTTTATCCTGCTTGCATCCTACACACTTTTGTTTCTTCCCAAAGTTGCCCCCTAGTCGTACATTTCTAATTTCATTCTGATGATTCTGCTACTCATTAAAATATTTACTTTTTCTATACATTCTTGTCGTTAAAATGTGTTTTTTCTGTAATACATCTTTTTTATCTGATCCTTTTTTGTTGTTTACTAGTATTTTCCATCCATTTATTTATTTTGCCTTTTAATTTCTTTTTCCTTTCCGATTTTCTGATTCTTTGTGTTTTTGTCAAATTCACATTATTTTGGGCTGTCTGTTAAAGTTTTTTATACCACCCTACTTCCCATTTCAGTCATCTCTGATTCATTATCACTTTCCTCTTAAGTCTTTCTTCCTCTAAGGTCAGTAAGTCATGCAATAGCCTTAGTTGATATTGAATCCTACATTGGAGTGTCCAACTTCCCAGTTTAATCAGAATTTCCCGCATTGGTGTTGACTCTGGTAGTTGTAATATATTTTTTAGGGATTCACTTTGTGATCTTTCTAAATGATCAATATCTTTCTGCCACCAATTAGTCCACATTTGTTAGTTAAATGTTATGACCAGGATGATTGTTTTTTCATACAGCATGAAAGTAACTAGTGCTCAGTTCACCAATCATTTTTTCACTTCCTATTCTCCTAGCTCCTGCGGTCATTCCTTTTGCTTTGCTGTGAATTTCTTTAAGTTGTCTTGCTACACTGCTAGTCTCATTTTTATAATTACCTATGTACTTGTATTCTTTTGTTTTTATACTTTTTACTTTTTCAACATAAATATTAGCCTTTCCTACATTCTTTTTCTTGCATGGCTTTAACATCAGGTAATGGGTTTTACCATTAGCATTATTGAACGTATAGGTCTTTTTATTTAATTTCTGCAAGTTCGTTCTCCGTTATCGTTCATAACTTGTTGTCTTTGCTTTTCGATGTTGCTCTCTTCCGTGATTGTCGCCTTCAGGTCTTGGAGGACTGGTGCACCAAGAGTTGGAATCAGAAGACGTGCGCCTATGAGCTATCCTTTTAACAGGACCTCATCTATCTTGCTGTGGATTATCATGGCAACCATTTCTTTGTCCAGGATATCAGCTCTGCCCGAGTACAGGATCATTTAACCAGATGGTAGGTTCCACTTACCGTTTCCAGCTCATCTTGCTTCTCTACCTTGCCAGATGCGTTCCTACACTCATCAGACTCCCTAACGACTTGGGCGAGCCTCCTTGCCTGGTAAAGTGGCCTGACGTTCCAGCATGTCATCTCCATCCTCCTGTTACCCAGCAGTTCCGTCTTCTTTCATGCTTTCTCCCCTTCGCGACATTTTAGTACTTGTGCAGTGGTTTTGGTTTCTGTAACGACCTCTCTTTTAAAGGGTCGGGTGTTAGCCCGCCGACAATCTTCCACCTTTACCCAGGCTAAGGACTAGCAGTGTCTCTAGGAGACAGACTGGCCTAGTTGCATCTTCAGTATCAGATTATTTCGTAGGTTTTACAAAAGACTTCCAGAAATTTTATTTGTATTTTCTTGAAGTCATTATTGAGTGAAAGTGAACTATCTAGGTGTGTTCTTCTTAACCCTTTTGATATCATTATATTGATTTTGATATTGCTGTAGTTACACACTGGGTTCTTTATCTTATTCGTAAAGGCATTTGTTATGGTTAGCAACATTTTTAGCCATTCGCTACTTTATATATTGAGTATTGGTATTCAGAAAAATCTTGGCTCACAGACACACCGGTATGGGAGCACATTTCGTGCCCCCTCTTGAAAGGCTCTTCTGTACAGCATTCAACACCTCAAACTATCGGTACCCCTAGCTAACTGGTTACAGAGGAAGAAGAAGAAGAAGGATAAGAAGAAGAGGAATCGGTGATCTTTGTTTAAGCTGATACTCTGTATTGCAATTATTCAAGTAATGTTTCGGGCTTGTGCAAATTATACATGGAATTTTCATTGTTCTGACTGCTTTTCCAAGTAAATCCGCAGTATTTGCTCACTTGTACTAATATTTGAATACATTGGAACCCGACTTAAAAACTCTTGATTTCGCATTTGATGATTTTGTTGGAAGATAGCTGCATAAGAACCTTGATTACAGCCATTAACTTTGTAGATACTGACTTTATTTGAGTTATGTTTGCTTTTAATGGTACGCTGAATACAAGCTATCTGCCCAGATTTTGCCCATAAAGAACAGATATAACTAATCGGAAAAATTAAACAGTATCGCACATAGAATACCAAGGCTATTCGCGTCCATATATCTGTATAAATAATAAAGACGATAGTGGAAGAAATGTGTACTTCTGCGTATTTAATTGGCAAGGGTCTAACAATGCATCGTCAGAGAGGACTCGGTATTTACCATAAATTAGTGACTTTTATGTGCTAGCTTGGGGGAAAGGATAAAGGTTCGCGTCATTAATGTTGAGGAACGTTGGTACATGATCCAACTGTGCTCTTAGAAGTTTTTACAATAAAAGAAACAAGAAAACAGCATATTTAAATGACGTTTCCTAGTATGAGGTTTTTAGTTAATCTTAAAAATGTTGGTAAACACCCTCACCCCCGTACCCTTCTGAATTGCTCATTAAACTAGTTATCTTGTCAGTAATACACATATTTTCAATGTCTGTTATCATAAACATTTATGAACTCTTGCGCTATTAACACAGCTTGTAAATATTTCTTTAGGGATGAGCCCCCTAAACCATCTGTTGGACTGGATTATATTTTTGGGCGAAAGCCAAAGGAGCATGGGACAGTAAGTCATACAATGGCTAACTTTCTATCAATCGGTCGCTATTCTGAAGTTTGTAATTAGTAATATGGAAGTAAAATAACGAAAAAGTATACGAATGGCAGAATATACTGAGTATAGGTTAAATAGAGAGCATTACCAGAGGCTTGAACCAAAGACATAAAGAGTAATGCAGACGTATCGAAACAGGACGCATTGCAGGGAAAAGTTAGAAAAATATGTGTTATGTAAGGCCAACGCAAGCTGCAGATGTATCGAAAAATGCTGAAAGTTCCCCTTTTTTTCAGTAAACGGCAAAGCCTAGCACCGACGAGAAAATCTCCAACATATTCCATAGGCCATTAAATACAATTAAACGTTCTTTTTGTTCCCTTTCTGCTTTGTTAATTGTACCTAAATTAGATATGCAGCTTTAAGAATGATTCAGTGCTAAGTCGTGTTCAAATAGCTGCTTGGTGTTTATGAAAAAGTTCGATCTGACACTACTTTACTCGCATAGCATTCCGCGGGAAGAACATTATTTAAAATATTCTGGTTTTACTATTTGAAGACGGAGACGATGCCATATTAACTTCTAAAAAAACCCTAAAGCAATTCACACATTGTTAAAAATTTAATTCTAGGTAATTTAGTTCATGCTATTTTATATAATTTATGCTTCATATACGGCTTTTCATGTTTAAGTTTGTAGCTATTACAATTTTATCATTGAACATATTATTGTTCTAATCCATCCCTTCTTAATTGAATACAGCGATATGATTTATATGGGAACCACGATGAATACTCTCAAGAAATAATCGTTTTAATTGTTTATTCATTTGTACTTCGGGGATTTTTATTGTGGAAGTTGAAAGCTCAACTGAGGAACAGGTAGTGAACAAATGACTGCATAATTTGCTTGAACTTTTCCTTTGTATGAATAAAATGAGTAAGATCTAGCAATGACTTATTAGTTTTTTTGGTACATTATACAGGACACTCATGAACATAGAAAAAAAACAAGAGTGGAATGATCAGAAGAAGGACAAAGACAAGAAGTAGGAAAAGATGAAGTTAAAAAGACACTTGATCGGACAAAGAATGATAAGGCTGTGGGTCCTGGTGACATACCAATGGAAGTCTGGAAAAGACGTGGTGCATATGGCCAGTTTTTTCTCACTGCATTATTCAACACCATCGAACAGATAGAGAAGGTATAGCTGAGTGACAAAAAAGTATCCTTGTGCCTATCCACAAAGATGAAAGGAACGTACAAAACTCTTCGAATTATAGAGGTTTTAAGCAAATGAACCCACACTGAAGATATTGAAGAGAGTGATAGACGGTTTTATGCCAAAAAAGAGGACTGTAAACGCTATTTTTGTACTGAGGATGATAGTGGAAAACCACAAAGATGGTCAGAAGTAATTGCATTACATATGTATTGACCTGGAAAAGGCGTACAACAGAGTTCCGAAGAGAGAGGTATGGCATGGAATGAGAGGAAAGGAAGTTTCAGGGAAGTACGTTCTTTGCGTGTAAGATATGTATCAAGGATGCGAAACCGTGGTCAAGTGTAAAGCAGAACGGATGTAGCGCTTTTATGTCCAACTGGGCCGTCAAGGTTCTGCTTTGAGCCCGGTACTATTTGCAGTTGTAATGGACAGCTTACGAAAAGGTGAGACGACCAAGCCTAATCAACTTTATCTTTGCGGACGATGTGATGTTGGTAATTTCCGGAAAAGAAAAAGGAGACAGTGGATTGGAAAGATGGAGGGATGGACTGGAGAAGAGAGGTCCGAAAGTTATTAGATCGAAGAGCATTTGATGATTAATGAAATAAATGAGCAGCAATACAGCTGGCCGGAGTAGTGATACCGGAGGCCGGAGACCTCAACTGTCTGGGTTCGACGATACAAAGGGAGGGAGGAAGTGGTATTGAAGTTAAAAGAAGGGTATAGTTCAGGTGGAGAAGTTGGGGAAAAACAGAACAGGAGAAATCCAGTGAAAGTCATGGAAAAAGTTTATAAAATAGTGGTTAGGCCGGCAATGATATATGGGACAAAAACGGTATTCATGATTTCCATTATAGAAAAGAAGATAAATTCTGCAGATACACGTATGTTGCGTTGGTCGATAGGAGTGACGAGAAGGGGAATGATTAGCAATGAGATGGCGAGAGAAAGTATCGCTTTACTAAAAGTAACAATCAAATTGAGAAAGGGTCGGCTGAGATGGTATGGCCATGTGAAGAGTTGAAATGATAGGTATGTAGGAGGGTGAATAATGAAGTGAAAACATCAGGTGGGATGGTAAGGTGATGAAACGACATGATACACATGGATCATGTCGTTTCATCACGGACACATGAATTACGTGACACGATGGTATGCACGAGGCTTGTTCTGCATCTTCTAAATTCAAAAATTTAAAGTTCTGACAATAGAAGCGTTTTGCAAAAGTTAAACGCTATTTGATATTTGAGTATCATAGAGTATTAGGTAAGGAGCCGTGATGTTGATTTCCAATTTTCTTTTTACAAAGGGTAAAGACGTTTGTCATATATGGGAACTTGGTGGAGGAACCTCAATGACTGAGCTTTTAGAATACGCAATCAATCCCAAAAATGTGCGGTACGTGCCAGTATTTGATATATGTGTACCTTAAACGCATTATTGATATTGCCATTATTTTTCGTCATCTGCACATTCCTTGTCTCATTCTGGTTGAGGTTTCTTATACCGTTGCACCCAATGGGCTAAAGCAACTAACAGGTTGTAAACTGAGGTCTTTTTAATTGGCTCCACACAATATTTTTTGTTTACAGTAGTCGATGCCTAAGAAACGCCCAAATTGTGCCCCGATTCTCCTTGATCTTCGGCATCTCTGTATGAAGAAAAAAATGATTCTTTCTAGGTTTTTTGACTACTTACCGGATTTTCGCCCAAGATCCTGGTTCTACAGGAAAACAATGTACAGCTAAACAACACGATATGCTGATTTTAATTAGGACGAAAGATAAGATTCGCACACAGCTACAGAGACGTCTTTGCTAAGAAATTATTATGGAAGGGCAACTGTTAATTGGCTAGACACGGGTGTGACCTTGCACACTATTTTTCCTTATACAAAGGATTATACACTAAACAAAAACTGTATATCTTTATGACAACATCCAAACCGTTGTGGAGAATATATCAGCATGCAGTCACCATTTCACTATAGATTATTTGAAAACCATGTAAATTTCGTTCCATTCTTCTGCTAAAGGAAGACATCTCTTGGTAACTCCGAAACTCAATGTAAAATACAGGAGCTTAAACATCGTACTTAAATTGCCCCTGGCAGAAAAATAGGAATCTGGTATATTTACTGCGACTTATAAACCGTTCGTTTCCTAACATCTATTTAATAGCAATGGCCTAATATTTCAGCTATGTCTGACAGCAGATTGGTACGAACTGAAAATACACCAAAGTACAAATTTGAAGGAGGAAAAAATTGTCATGCCAAGAAACAATTTTGATTGTAGCTAAGTAAGCGATGCTCCACCTAATTGAGTTTTAGCTCCAGAAAATCTTATCAATAGCATTACCTTAGCTCGTAAAAATATAGCTAGTAATAATGTACGGCAGAGGAATACCGCCCAACCACACTGAATGTTAGAAGAAACCAACCCCAAGGAAATGATTTAATGTGAACTGAATGCATTGCCTATATGTTGCAAGCTCAATCTGCAAATATCACGAAAAGGAAGTCCAATTCTGAGGTATCAATACAAAAATGGATTAAAGAATGCTGGTGTATATGAGTATTAAGTAAATTCATGTGGGTAAAGAAAGTGTTTTCCGTTCAACTTATTCATATTTGGCCTTTACGTTCTCATAATAAAGATGGTACTGTACTTGATGTTCCCTTTTACAATTCAGCTAAATAATGTTAGATGAGCTGATACACAATTTTAGAATGCATACGATACACTACGTGTAACATATCAACAAGAATGGTGAGAGTTATTGCAGGATAAGCAGGAACCATGAATTGAGATGAAATATACAACATTAGCTATTAAAATAAAGGAATTTTTAATTTGGCGGAAAATTATGTTAATTGTGTTTTTCGACTGCTTCCTTGGTAAAATTTCAATTGCCTTTTCCATCTTTAGTTTTCTTTTATATCTTTGAAATTCCCACCTTATATTCAACTTTTGTAATCTTATGATTTACTACCACATTTTACTTAATTATTTGTGATGTCGTAATTTAAACAGGAGCCTTTCTGTACTTCTTGTTTTGGACATCTCTAAACCAGAAGAGCTGTGGAAAACACAAGAAACATTGCTTAGACAGGTAATATGTTTTGATCATATGTAATCCAACATCACTGTTGCTTTTAAGGCACGTACCTTCCAGTTTTTATTTATTTTGTTTTTCGTTCAAAGAAACGGGAAATAGGAACCAAAACAAGTTCTACAGTAGCACTGCAATTGAGAAAACATAAGTGCACCAGTGTAAACTTGGATCGTTTTCCGCCAGGCCGGTTAACAAATCTCTCAGCTTTTATGTTGTCATACGATGTGCAGTGTTTAGAAAGAAAAACCGTCAAAAATTTTCAGAATGATACTCTATGTTCCATGGAAATGTTACTTGACGAATCCTGAGCTGTATAAAGATTTACTAATGCCACAAAGAAAGACGAATGCGTTTGCTTTGGCGCTGTATTTCACATTACGATAACCTTGCTAACTGACTGGTATTCTGACACCAAGAACCAGTAGTCGAAGAAGAAAATACACATGCAGTAATGGCACTGAAATATACTCAAGGTATTCAGTGAATATCTTCACACACACACCATTGCCGCACCCATCAAAATCTTTGGTATTAATTCTGCTCTTTTGGTATTAATTTTAAACAATTGTGACCTTCAGGCTGGGTTGTCAACAGCTTCGTTGGCAAGCTGTGCCAACGTATTTAAGACCAGTACTATTTTGTTCCGGCATTGAAACATCTACATTACAATCTGAGCGTTTTCAGTAGATATTTGTCTTTATTGAACTTCTTTTATTTACTCAAAAAATTTTCAACTATACAAAAAGTCATTCTTGAAGGAAAACTAAAACTTGCTCATTCAAATTCTGATCTTTGGCCTAACTGTACATGCCCAAAAACGACAAAGGATTTGTTATACCACTTTTTTATCTTTTCTTCGATTTTGTCTAAATTGGATTAATCTTCAAGATTCTGGAATAATCATCCCCGCAATTTTTAAATTGCCTTCGCATAGTTGTCAAAGTTAGCCAATAATCCATCTACTTTGCGAGGTAAACCTCTTGTTTACTGATCGTTTACATTTGCAAAGTTGCAGAAAATTTCTAACTTAATTACGTTCCGCGAGGCTTTCTTATCATTTGCAACAAGTTTTTGTGATCTAATTTCTAATTTCACATCGACATTTTACTATCACTTCTTTCAACTCACTGCATTATTGGGCAATACAGCAAGACTTTATGGAAAGAGAAATTATCAACGTTCAGAGGTCACCTATGTTATCATCTCAAAGAAATGGATTGATTTGTCAGCCAGCAACATCACCATCATCAAAGCTGGAGAGTCAAGAATGAAATCACATGACGGTATAATGAACTTGAACAGAGCATGAGAGATGAAGGAGAAGATTATCGTTGTTGGTACCGAATGTGTAAGATGAATACTGACAGACACTCACTAAAATCAGATTGATATCTTAACAATTAAGTATTTGAGCTCATGTTCTCGACAGGAAATTTTTCTGAACCCTTCTCTGCCACTACTTAAACTTGAAATTTTAAAACAAAGCATTTGTTTTCAAGAGGCATAACTTTTCAATAACTTCATTGATAAAATACATAAGCCTATATTGCCTTCATACCTTTTTGGCCTAAATTTCTACTTTATGTAAAATGACACTCATTTTGACTTCGACTATGTCCCGGAAGGGATACGGTACTCATTTCTTTTACCCCTGCAGTCATATTGTAAATTGCTTTTTAGCTCCTTTTGTAGACATTCCGCTTTTTTCATTTATTTCAATTTTAGTGCCTTCATTATCTACTTTTATTTTATTCATGATTTCACGGGACAGACATTGATAGCGTCTACTGTACATAAATATATTTTGACCAGATTAAAATTTTTGTCCTTTACAAGTACTGATCAGTCAATAACAAACCCCTCAGAGTGACACGGCTATAACCCAGTTCCTCTTATTGATGTAACATTACTTCTCAACAAAGGCATAACTTTTTGTGATTTACAAATATATTTCGCAACTTTTTAATTAATTTAGACCCTTTTTGCAATATAGATAAAACAGAGGATCAACAACGCAATCGACGTTGCACAAAAGACTGACCCTGGGTATGTGTTTCAGTGTCATATCGAGATGCCTTTGTTTCCATTTTTTGCCATTAAAAGCCTGTTAATTTTTTGTTGTTCTTATTGTAATATTATTAGGGTATAAATAGTTTCCTAATTCCAAGGGGAAAAAAATACTTAGTGCTTATTAAGCAGAAAATAATAAAAACTCTGGCAGTGATGGCTGATTTATTGACTATCAGCTTCTCTTGCCAAAGATATCTGATTCGAGGTTCAGCTACAAAGTTTATCTCTTATAAGTAGGATACTGTCGTATTTTTTAATATTTTGAAGCCAGAACTTGGAAGTGGAACAAAATCAATAAATAAAATTAAAAAGTATGAAAACAAAAATCAAAAAATAACTTGGCATAATTTTTTTCACTGAAGTTGGCCCCAGCCATGGTAAGAGTTAATTTATGAAAATATATCCAGAGGAGTTCTTTTGTGTGATTTTTTAAAGCTTCTGCTGGTCATTTTTCTCTGGTTCCTGTGAGATCTTTAGAATATTTTAATTCCAAGACATTTTATGGAAAGGGAAGAATATACCAAGCTTGCTTTATACAGGTTCTATTCAATGACCATTGGTTGGTATTTATCTACATTATCTATTTTTGTTATTTGGGACCTTTCTTATATTCTTGGCGACCATGTGACTATGTAATACAGATAAAGCAGATCAACCTTGTGACCTTTACTTTGAGATCACTGTCGTAAATGTTAAGATACATATGAAGAGTCCGCCCTAGTCAATATAAAGATATCCCTTAAAATATCTTTTGAGATAAAATATGTTCTTATATAAATGTTTCGATTTATATAACATTGACACATGACACTTAGTCAAATGGGAGATAATAATTCATGTAGAAAGGAGCATGAAGCGAAGTCAAGCTTGGCGCCGTTTTGGGAAATTCATATTTGGTTATGAAAAATTTCGTCCAGAGCAAATCAAACTGGAGCCTGAGCTACACTTTAAGTAAAAATGGTTTAAACTAATTTACCCAATTGGATGAAAATTGACTATTAATTAGGCACAATTACTTATTTCCTTCAAAATATATCTACAGGAGATTGCTGTATATTGCCAAAGAAGGGACATATGTTCATGTTTTCCCAACTGGGCGTTTAGTGACCATATGTAAGAGAATTGAAAAAATGGAAGGCATACCTGGTTTATTCCTTTTTTATGGCTCATAGTTTTCTACTTTATTACCGGGGTTACGGTTTACGTTTGTGACTATTGTTCATGCAATAAACATTACCCATTTGAGTCTTGGTACCTTTCTTCTTCTAATTTAAGCCGGTCAAAGTTCTCGACTTTTTTTAATTTTATCCGACGTTGGGAGGGTTTTTTTAAGTGTTATATGTAATACTAGGCTACCTGTCTTGTTTAAGCCTCCACTCCAACAGTAACGGGCAATCATCATTTTGTATGTCTCCCTTGGAAAGGGTGGAAGCTTGATGCCAAATGATTCCACAGCCTCAGAGATATGGTGTCCATGTAGACGGCAAAGGTTCTTTGTTCTGCCGTGTCTTCTCTTTCCTACGACTGGTGGCCAGTATATGGCAGAAAAATTGTAATTCAATGGAATCTTATATGGTTGGCTACTTACTCATGTATCTGCTTACTAACTTATGTAGTTGCTTACTTACTTATATACTTGTTTACTTACAACCAAGAAATTGCATGGGAACTTTAAACGAAAACTTGAAAAGGATAAAAAAGTGGACCCTTCAAATACTTCAAGACAAAAGGCAATTCAGTGATGTCACAATTTGAGCGATAGGTAACCATTATTCGTGACCGAGATTTATGTACCGAATACTTGAGACAAAAAGACAAATAGGAATAAAACCAAAATTAAACAAGAAATATCTATTAAGGGACCCATATTAAAAACGTTTACCGTATCATCTGCTCTTGCCCTGTAATATATCTACGTTATTATTTAGCACTTTGACATCATGCAATAGGCAACTACCTACTGAAAACTATTATTAAAAAATATCACCCACATCATAAACGCAATATCAGGAATGAACGACAAAAAAATAAAAATAAATGAAACAGAGTTCTGGTAGTCGAATCTTTTAATATCAGGAATGAATGAGAAAAATATCAGGAATGAACTAGAAAAAATAAAAATAAATGAATCAGAGTTCTGGTAGTCGAATCTTTTAACAAAACCATAAAAGAAGTTCTTAACGACAAACCAGACATCCTGGTATGAGACAATGAACAGGTGTGTTGGTCCTAGATTTCAATTACTCTGGGGACATGAACGTCAACAAAACTAACGAAAAACTCGTAAGGTATGGTCTACTAACTCGAAATCTGCAAATAATCTATCCAACATACAAATTCAAAATGTTTCATATCATAGTAGGTGCACTTGGATATGCCTTAAAGGACCTTGGAACTTACGTAAACAGCTCAGTTCAATATGAAATGCTAAATCATATTAGACGAATACAAAGCACATCTGCACATATTACTATTAAAATATATAGAACATTTTAAAAAGTTTAGTGATAAGGATTAACTTTATTGAGATTGGGTTGAAATTTTTTTACGTATATCAGAGTTTGTTCAGATTGGTCGAATTTTAGACTTGACATCACTGTGTTTGAATTCGATTTGTTCTATATCTAGTGGGCTTTGCTGTACTTCATTTTATTTCAATTTTGTTCCCTTGATGAAAACCGATTATTTAAAGATTGTAAATGGCAAAAGATAATAAATCATATCACAGCTTATTTACTTATTTTTCCATCAATTGTGCGTCACAATTATTATGTTTTAATTTCAAGACAGATTTAATGTGTCTAGAGCCCCCTGTGATGTATGTGAAAAGATTACCCGACAAAAGAGAGAGAGTGCCAAAAAAGCCAGTACCAACAGAGGAAGTCACAAAAAGGAAGTGCAACAAAAGATCCAGAGCAAGAAGAGAATATGACGTAATAGGACGTGCTATTATCGGGAGTGACCTAATAAGAAGTACGACAAAGTAGGAAGTGTTATTATTTGAAACTCGACATCACGTCAAGTAAAATCAAGTATAAATCGCGTAATATGAAAAGTACATGTTTGAAATTATAAGACATTCAACCACAAAGTCATTTATTAACCCTTACCCTACCATTTATTGCCATCGTATTATGTCACTTCCGATAATAGCACTTCGTATTTTGTCACACATCCTTTTGTGCCATTTCCTCTATTGGCACTTGTTCCTTTGTTGCACTTTCTCTTGCATCATTTCCTCTTCTGTCGCATAACCATGTAAAACCCCTCTGTTTATCTGGTTTTATTGTTACAATTTTGTATTTTGTATTATTACATGTTTTCAGAAATATACATTGGTGATGATGAGAGTGTAAAGAATAAATGAAATCAGGTGGATCTATTGCTAATATTAGTTTAAGGGTAAATTTAATATTTTTTCTCAGTTTCTTGAAGAATTATTAATTGCATTTAAAGATGCACTTAAAATAGCTGCGGGCCAATATTGAATAAGTTGTATGGTTATTGCGCCCCGAAATGCCTCCTGTTTTGAATAAGTTTTTAGGAGTAAAGCTCTCACGGAACAGTTACTTTTCATATACGCCACGAAGGTCTCAACCCTACAAACGAGGAAGGTTAAATATTATGATAATAACCTAATAAAGAAAATTCACGTAGAAAATTATTAAAGCGTAACCTTTCATTATACTGTGCTCTTCGTTCCATAGGTCCCTTTCGTTGGATATCTTACCAAGAATTTACGCAATATAGGGTTAATTTTTTTTCCAGAAAAATGTTATACAATGATATTTTTCTCCGACTAGACTTTCAACCTTTTTGTCAGAAAAAGTAACTGAGCGAATTGGCCGAAAACATACGGTAAGCAATATGCTTGATGTTTTATTGATTATTTTGAAAAGTTAAAAATTTGATGTTAAGGTGTTTTTCATACCACCAGAAGAGTACGAAAACCAGATACAATTCTAATGGTGTGCTTGCGTTAACAGAATCTGGTTAAGCAACCAGATCCGATTGGTGACCACTCTGCTGATAACAACAGTATTATTATTTGCATTTCTCTGAGTCCAGTGAGTTTTGGGGAGCGGTATTCGCATATTTTAAGAAAGTAATCAATATATATATATATATATATATATCGCTAGAGTAAACTTTTTTATTGTTTTTTTTAGTTTGTTTTAAGATATTTTTTATTTTTTTATTTTTGTTGTTTGTTCATTTATTTTTTTTGTTTGCTATTAATTTACTCTATAACTATATGCCATAAACTAAACAATATTATATAAATAATATTGTTTACTTCATGATTTTTTATGTAAACCACTTTTCTTTTATGTAGAGGTAACCAGAGGAATAATACATTAATTGAATAGATTACTTTGGGCTTATATCCTCCAGAGGAAGATAAAAATACGAAAGTAAGCTCGACTTGATACTGCAAGGATTTAGTTTAACAGATGGTTATTTATCTAATGAAGCAAGTATTTTCTGTGTCGTTGATTGATAATTAATTTTGTTAGAAGTTCACGTCGTTAATCTACTTCAAAATGAGTACAGTTACCGTCTTTTTCAAACTATGCTATTGTACTTTTTTTCAATTACCAGGTATAGTCACGTTAATTCATTAAAAAGAGCAATGAGACATAATTTGAGCCAACGACCTGGTTTGCCATGTACAGCACATCTAAGTACAACAGAAGTAGAGACTGGTATTAATCAAGAATATCCTGAGTTTTACATTATTTACTTACTATGAATCTTGAAAGAGGTTTCTGGATGGCTGGATAATCTTTTGCAGTATTGTGTAACATTGTATATGTTACTCCGTTCAGTTGTAACATCTTTCAAATTTTATGTGCTGTAGCTTATTCAGCATTTGCAACACGTTTTTAATGCAATCATTGCATTGTATTTTCTCCTTTATAGGACTTCAAACTTCTCACACCCTTTTCTGTTCCACTAGCAATCGTTGGTGGCAGATTTGATCAATATCAGGTACATAACAACTTTATAGCTTGACGATTTTATCATAACAATTAATGTTATTGCTCCAGTGCATTCTATTTTTCACTGTCTTGACGTTTTGGACTACAAATGAATAATAAGAGGATGAATTATGGGCAAGAAAATGACACAATTACATTCTGTGTGCTTTGGTGGAGTGATATAGTTGAGCATTTGCCTGGGTGTCGGTATGCTTGAGCAGATGCACAAACAGATATTTCTTTTACGTGCATACGTTTGTTGATAACTAAAACAAAGAGAAGATACCATAGTGAACAGGTGTAGTGTATTTTTCTTCGTTCTATGTAGTAGAGGATGCAAATGCGTTATGGTGTGGGTGAATTGGTTGGAGAAGATTTTTTATATATAGCTCGGCATGAAAACTTGAAGAGCTACATGGAGAGACAAGAATAAGCAGAAATAATCACCAGAATATATTTTAGTATATTTGTATTGTTTTAACTCCTCCCGCAAACATAATCGCTCTTCAGTATCTTTTAGTGTGTAGAGCATATTGTCCAATATTAACAAAGTGATTCAAGGATCGAAGTAATTTTTTAGTGCTGCCGGACAAAAAGCCTAACATGGTTAAAATCAACAGAACATTTTTCCCTTTCAGTCGAACAAAATAGGAAACAAACTTTAAATAGTAATATCACTTTTCATGACATTGCAGATTCTGGCGACTTTGACCAGGAATTGTAATTCAAACTGGCTTTTTCTGACTATTTTAGGTCATTTTGTGTCGGGAGTATTTAAAGGTCCTGAATTCGTAGGCTTGTAGAGCATTTTCCTGGACCTTTCAGTTGGATTTTGTTATAAGTTATAGATTCCATACTGAATTGCTTTTATACCAAAGAAAAGCTTGCATGTTGGATGATCCATCTAGTTAAAAATTTTAACCGTCGGTATCATGCCTAAAAATATTCATTATTTGTATAAGAATTAATATATGACTGTAAGTGATAAAGAAGCATGGTTTTATATACTTTACACCCGTAGCTGACCACAGATTACATGCAGCTCTTAGTACTGAGAACTGAAAAAAAATCAAAGATAGTCAGTTGATAAAGGAAAGTTGTTTGGTGCATTGGTACTATTTTGTTTTAGTATCATTTTTTATGGTGTACAAATACATATCAATAAGCCAATTTTAGCGTATTTTCGAGACGAATTTCTTATATTTTTATTTTGCAGTAAATTTAATGTATTAATCAGCAGAACGGCAATTTGATATGCTTTTCCAGTCAAGCTGAAAATCCATTAAATATGTTACTCGCTTATCTATACCGTAATAGCTATTTTGTAAGTGAGCAAATGGTGGATTTGTAAGAAGTTAATTTATTAGTTAGTTAATCACTCATTCAGTCAGTTTGCCTGCTGGTATTCAGTTGAGGAGGTTAGTTACCTAATCAATCAGTTCGACAATTATGTCTTCGTCAGATAGTCAGTAGGCCAATCATCCTCGCTGCTGCTTGCGGACCTCCTTAGTGTAATGGGGCGTTACATTCAGTACTTGATTAGAAGAGGTAATCAACACAGTAGAATTGTGCAAAAATTTATGTACAGTTTTCCTTTCTAAAACAAAGTATAAATGGCAAAAAAGCATACCTGATTTCCACATGTAAAAAATACTATTATGGTTAATTGTTTCAGGTAATCTTATCATCTTTAACAATAAATTTTTATATTATGATGAAAGTAAGAAACATTCCATTTGGTTCTAGGATTTTGATCAGTCACAGAAGGAAATGATTTCCAAATCGCTACGTTTTCTTGCGAATTTGTATGGAGCTACATTAATGGTATGACACAAAAATTATTTTCCGTGAATGATTCTTTTTTTACTTTTACAAATTTCGTTATTGTTGTTACGAAAACTCCTTTAAAGTGGAAAAGTGAAAAGGATAAAATTATGAAGAAGTATTAATTTGCAGTAGTTTAGTTGGTTGAGAAGATTGATTGAGTAAATGATTTCGTACCTATTGGTGCTTCTTCGAATCCAACTTCGTATAACTTTGTGTATTTGAGTAATTTTGTTCGTGGATTTTAACTTCAAATAAGATTAATAAAGGTGTTGGGTAGTTGTTGTAACTGTAAACTTTAGGTAACTGTATTATTATTATCCATCAGAATTATCTATTAGAATTATCCATTGGGGCTGTATACACTCTATGGGTTTAAATCAAGCAAGCGCTGATTTGATCATATAGCCGAAAGAGTACTTGAAAACGACCTCAGAAAGATACTGTGGGACTTAAATATTTGAAAGACAGACCTCTGAAACATAACAAGCCACATATTACTCTCATTATGAAGAACGACAATTAATGCCATCATATAAATTTAGCCATACCAGATGAACATCGTGTAGTGGCAAAAGAAATGATTCAGATTACAACTTACGGTGACGTAAAGATAGAGCTGGAGGGGATGTGGAACGTAAGCGTAAAGGTATGGCCTATTGCAGTGGGAGATGATAAAACTGAACCACTCAGCCTTGCGAAATCTCTTGAAACGTTGAAGATCAAATATGACTTCCGAGCGGTACAAAAAACAGCACAATAAGGATGCTTGCACGTACTTGGAAAATTTCTCTCTATCTGATGTCTTGGACGTGGTGGAGGTAGTATTGCGAACAACAATCCAGTAGCAAATATAACTGCTGTGAGAAGCCATAATAATAATAATATTAATAGAAATACAGAAATCCGGACATTATTGTTTCAAGAGTACCCTATTTGACACTACCAGAGACTAGTTTTATAGTAGATGATCAAATCAGAGGGCCGCCGTTGAAGCCAATTAACTGAGGAAAGGAACGCTAAAAGAAAAACATTCTGCAGTAAATGATTGGTCCAAAAATTTCAGAAGGATTTTAAGCCTTGCACCTGGAAAACTTTACTTTAACTAAAAGCACAATTAACCTAGGGTATTGATAGGGTAATTGTGTTGCTGGGAATAATTGTTTTTTGAACAAAAGATTTATTTTTACTACTGAGCATTATAAAGCAAGAGAAAAAGTAGATGTTAAATCTATCTTCTTAGTCTTTTATTCGCTCTGTAAATGCATTGATCTTGAAATATTCCACAATTTTGCCCGTATTGGTTGTGGGTTTTTTCGTCTCAGTCAGCACCCGTGTAACTGTTAACTAAGTCCCAAGTTACTGAAGAGTTTGTGTGGATAAGTCACATTCAAGATATGTTTTTGTACATTTGGATTCCTTTGATTTTCGTTTTATTTAAGCTTCTGAGTACTTCTGGCTTTTCATGATTGCCTTGTTTTTCCATGTTTTGTGCGTTTTTATGCCAGATTCTCGATGTCGATAGATTAATGGAGAAGTAAAATCTAGACAAGCCCTGTCTTGCAGTTAACCTGAATTAAAATATATTGATTATCTTCACTACATTTATTGGTTTTAGATTTGTTTTTTTATCTATATAGTTTTACAGTACAAAGGCAGATGGAGTGAATAATAAGGGAAAACTTCTGATCGGAAAAATGGCATTTGATCATCACTACTCGTAAGCAATTATAAGGCTTTTTAAAGCATTTCTTTATTTAATGATAAAATTAGGCACCTGAATGGAAGTGAAAGCAAGACAAATCAAATGTCCGATGAATAATGACGAGAAAATCGAGTAGAATTGTTAGTAGATTGTTAGTATCTCTTGTTACCTCTTGTTACCATATATGTTAATAACATGTATCTTCTTAACTATTAATAGCATTATATATATATATATATATATATATATATATATATATATATATATATATATATAACACCAATAGTAGTATACAATCTACAGTGCCATGCTTCTTAACAGACTTCAGCCAAAACCAGTTTTAGGAAGGAAGCAAAGTGGTTTCCGTAAAAATAGACAAACAGTTGGGCAGATATTGCCAGTTCGCCGCATAAAAGAAGGCAGAAGCAAACATCTTGAGGCTGTACTATTCTATTATTTGTTGACTTTTGCAAGGCATTCGACTCAGTTCATAGAACCAAAATGAAACGTATTCGTTTAGGTTACAGAATACCTCAAGAAACAGTAGCTATTATGATAATGTACGAAAACACAAAAGCAAAGTTTTATTGCCAGTTGGTGACACTGAATATTTTGACACCTCACTTTTTGAGAGTTTTGCAAGAAGACACGCTAGTCCCTTTTTGTTTGGGCTATGATTTTAATATGTCCTACGCAGATCTTTGAACCCTTGTGGTGAACGAGGACTAACCCTATACAAAGCCAGAGAAAAGACAGTAGACTAAAACTGTTACCGATGCTGACTGTTCCTATTACCTTGTATTATTAACAGAAAAGGTAAAAGATGCTGAAAGTTTACTTCACAAACTTGAACATAGAGCTGGTGATATTGGATTATCTATCAATGCAAAAAAGACAGTGTGTGTTTGTGTGTTTCAACATCGATGTATGCATTCATGATGTTAATGGACACCACGTAAAATGTGTCGATATTTCCATATATCTCGGCAGTAACATTGAATATAAGGAAAAAGATGTTGACATAAGAATAGGAAAAGCATGGGGAGCACTTAGTGGATTAAATGAAGTTTGGAAATCGAAGCCACGTAACAGATTTAAGCGTGACTTCTTCCGCACAGTAATGCATCCGCTCTTGTTATGTGGTTCATCCTCATGAACGCTCGTCAAAAGACTGGAAAATAGAATAAGCGGTGCATGCACCCGAATGCTAAGTACTACTGTAAACATTTCCTGGAAACAACATCCCACTAAGAAACAACTGTATGGTAGATTTCCGTGTCTACGATCTGTACTTAGAGAAAGACATATAAGATTTGCGGGGTACTGCCTGAAGAGTAAGGGTAAAGTTGTGAAAAATGTCCTGTCATGGAGACATTGAAAAAGACGTGTAGGGTGACCATCAAAGACCTACCTGGATGTTAGGATAGTGGTTGCCCACAAAAAGACTTAGGACCCCTAGTTGAAGATCGTGAAGAGTGAAAAAGAAGGTTTATACTTACCCATGGAATTAACACAAACGAGTAAGGTAAAGTAGTAATATGAACGTGTTTAACGTTCTCACTTTCATTAGCAGCATTCTTTCTTGCAGAATTATTTTTGCCCCTAACATAGTTAATAACACTCTCACTTAAACATCTCTGTTGTTGGTTCCTTTATCATTGTTACCCAATTAGTTATGGTTCTTGTTACTTGTTATTATATCACTATTTTTGATATTGTTGTTTAGTGACAACGGGACCATTTCCTTGGCTTCAGCTCAGTTAAGTTAATTTGTCAATTAACTTCAGGTATCTACAGGATGTCAAAGGATTTTGTGATTTCTAGCAAATATGCGTTGTACATAGTATAATAACTGCTAGTTGTTCCAATAATTTTCAACCATCTTGATAACCTTTTTTTAAAATTATTATTATTGATGTTATTATTTTGTACTAATTACACAAGATGCCAAATCGATGTTTTCTTTTTCTTAATACTAATTGCAACACACGGTCTTAGGTCTCAAGTGTACTTCTTAAGATTTGTTCTCTTCAAAGCAAAATATTGGCCTTCTAACGGGAACTATTTGTTTTTGTTGAATCATAAAGGGCTGTTTGTGAACTGACAATGCTTTGCATCCAGTTCTATACACGGAGTTTTTGATTTTTTTTTTGTTGGACTATGTTTCTGTATACTCCTGTTTTAACTCCATATATTTGAAAATTACATTGCCTTATCATCCCCCTTTTGCATGGCAACTGGCTGGTCTGTTAAAGAGCTTAGGTTGGTTGCTTTGGACTTCAGGCTATTGATAAAAAGATTGCTTTTCTTGGATTTGGTTCTATCATTTTTGATACATCATAGCAAACTTTTAGTCATTAATTTCAAACCCTCGCCAACCTTACTTCTGCTTCAACTACCAGTTGATTTCAAATTGACTCCACAAGTTCCTAGAATAGTACGAGTTTATATAATAATTTCCAAAGTTGAAAAAGGATTGAACTGTTAATTAAAATTTTTTCAAAGGTATTTCTTTAGTCAGGCCATTATTATTTGTTATTTGGGTGACTTGTCCTTTCTTTCTTTTTTTTGTCTTTCCAGTAAAACAGTGGTTTTAGACCCCAACAAGCCAATAGTTATCCCCTTTGGTCAAGACACGATGCAGGAAATAGGTTCGTTCTTTAGCAAATTTTTCTTCGACGGTAACCGATACTGGACGTTATTCTTTGTTTTTACCATAATTTTCCCGTTATCAACATATACACTCTTATTTTGTTAAAGAATACTGCAGCAAACATAGTTTTTTATTAAATTTTAGTCGGAATGTTGCATACTATAGCATTGTATCTGGTTAGATATGACCCTGTGGTATAGATCAATGGATTAATATATCTGTTACTAAAAATATTTGATCCTCTCAGCAATATTCGGATATTTTCACTATTGTACGAGTTTAACTTGATTATTTGTTAACAGTTACTAAATCATATAATTTCCAGCCTCTCTAGTCCATTATGGCAAGTTTTGGAAATTCCACAGTTTAAGACGATTCTTTGCACAAATATAACTGATAGTAGTTTCTGAGAAAAACATGAATACGTTTACATCTTAAAATCATGGAAAAACCGTCATGATTTAATTTTTTGCTTCAAACTCTTTCCATACTGACGTTTTCCCTTGTGCGAATTCATCAGCATCCATTACTGGGAAAAATGCCTTTACAAAAATCGTAGCCTTTAATAAAATTATTAACATTCGTCCTAGAAAAGTGCATATACAACGTACCATGAGTTAAGGCCACATGCCAGACCATGTTAGCAATGGATAGCATCTTGTTTACTTCATTGTGTTCTTTTATGTATTTTGAAAGGTACGAAAGTGAAAGCAAATGTCGTCGTACTTTTAGAATGCCCAAACTGTCGTTATTTTGCCAACCTTTAGACCAAACAATCATATTAGGATCTTACTCCTGAAGTGAGCTGTTAAGCAATGGACTGAAAACTCACTCAGATAATACATTTTTGCAAGTCAGCAATCGAGATTTTTCACCACTTCACCTTTATGGGGATTAGATAACTTTTTCATTTCCTGCCATACCTTATACTTGTGCAAAACAACATTTCCCTTGAAAACAACTGCATTTTAATCTGGATTCCATTGAATTCATTGAACATAGTTATGTGACAGAAGATTTAATATTGTGTTTGAGCGTACCAAGTGTAATTTCTCAATAACTTGGAACAATGTATTCGTCAAAGTACCTAATGCTGTTTTGCAGCCTTTGGCTCTACATACAACGAGTATTTAAAGCATTCAATGGTTTGCTACCTTTTCTTGCCAAGTTAGGAATGCGTACCAAGTACTACAGGTATCACTTTTCTCAGCAAAGCCTATGACTCAAAAAAATAGGTATGAACGTAAGTAACTAGTTCTCATGAAGAGTAGCAAAGCCGGAAATGGACGAAAATGTTGGATTCTGACCAGCACATGTCAGAGGCTCATACTAAAAGTACACTTATTCAGAATACTGGACTGAGAAAGCCACAAAAGAAACACCGTCGGCTTCATTCAGACTAGAATGGCCACCACTGAAGAATGATGCTGCTCATTATGATAACGAGGAGTGTGATTAGAGACCCGCTAGTAAAAATGTTTTGTGATGGTTTAGATGGTAATAATGTACTCGTTATAATATGCTGGTTTTGTGGTGTGTGAACATAATGATTCATTTATATGAACGATCATGATAATATCTAACTTCAAAGGTGTGGTGACTGTTTCTTATAATGATCATGATAGTAATGTTAGGTAGTGTGAGGAATGTTACTGTAGTCTCTTTGAAGATGCAGGCCTTAGTGCCGAGGTTTATTATGGTGGTAATGATGATAGCTGATAAAAGGTAAGTGTGAAGCTTTGAAATTGCCCTGGAAGCATGAATTTAACACTGACGGTAAGATACGATTTTTACTTATGGTAGTATTAGTTAATGTTGGTTCCAGACTGTGCAAATAACATCAAATTTAAGTTTTGGCAATGGTGATGATGTGGAATAATTATGGTAAATTTTTGACTTGTAATAAATTTTCTTTCATTGTTGAGTTGCAATATTGGTGATATTGTTAGCATTTGTTGATGATTAATATAATTTTGATGATAATTGTTATTTTGAACAGTAGCTCACGATTTCTTGTAATTGTTGGCCTTTCTTTATACTCCCCAGGTCTTTATTTTTATTTTTATTTTGTTGTTTAATGGAGTCTTATGTATTGCAGGATCGGTTTTTGAAAGTTGTACCGATACTAATAAGTATAATAACTTCTCAATTTTAAGTTTGGATATGTTCGTATTTGTTATTTCAGGAGCTCCGCCGATAGCACCAGAAAATTTAGTAAAAGTTAAAAGCGGGTAAGACAGATTAGCTTTTCGGAAACCCCTTTGGGTTTAATAATTATTTTTTACCTTAGGCCTATATGTAAAAACCGCACTAGCAGATCCAGAATTATGGCTGATAAGTTTACTTGCAGCCTGTATACGCAACCTTGAATCCATATCTTGCGACCTTTCTAATTTTTTTTTAAATATAAGGAACATGGGTAGTTTTAATATTGTAAATTGTAGTGAGTTTTTAGTTAATAATGATGCCAGTTAAAGAAAAACGGAGATATGACAGACAGGCAGTGACTGAATAACTGCTGAACTAACTAATACACTGTTATGACTTACACACGAAAATGTGTGATATTTAAACTATATGGCACCACAGTGACCGTAGACATCTTACGACACCAATCAGCTTTTCACCTTACGATAGGACACCACCTTTTTTTACCTTTGAGGCTGGCATAGCTTCTTCAGGCTTGGAGAGAGCCTAGACCAGCGGCCTTCATATTGCCATATAGCAGTTAAAGCAGTGTATTTTAAGCAGTACCGAGGTTTTAACGTTCTATACGATACATGTTTGAAAGCTGTCGGAGCGAAAAACTCTTTCTCCATCAAAAGAATATATTTAAACATAGTCCGTTTATGTTTCACGACCACAAGCCCGAGACTGACTGCTGCAGTCCTTTTAAACTACTTTTTGAAATTACTTCAGGGACTATTCTGCTACCTGTAACCGTAAGTGTAAATAGGTGCTTTTGGTCACATGTATCGAATCTGTTTACATTTTGGCCTTTATGGAGCTTGGCGCTAATTTGGCAAGAGGATTTATTGTGTCTTGATTGTCGTTATTTCCTCTTTTAATGATTTTATGCAGACAATATTGTGTCTCCTTGGTTTTATTCTGCTAATCTCCCCCCCCCCCCAAAAAAAGGGGGGTTGAGATTAGCTCAACCATTTATTATTGAGTCACAAGTAAAGGAAACTGATCCCTTTTGTCTCATTGTTTCATTGTTTTCTTCAAAGTAACATACTGAAGTTCTTTCTTTATTTAATAATTCCTTTGCTTCTTAGTACCTGAATTTGTTAAGCGTAAAGTGCATTTAATTCTTCGGCATTATATTATTCTTAATTCAAAGCACTTTATACTAAGTGTTTTCATGATGCCCCATTTTGTATTTATCTTAAAAAAAAAGCACAAGTCCAGAATATTTATACGCTCTTTTGAGTTGTGTAATAAACTCAATACTTACATTGTCCAACGCAAAACTAACGCGGTGTCCTGCGATGAGACAAATAAAAGCATGATAAGCATAATAAGCAAGAACTGCAATGTAAGATATTTTTGAAATATATTTTGAGTATGCACCTATTATCAGTAAAAGCACAATAAGCAGGAAATATTCTTTAATATTATGCACGAAACGCAGAAAACGGAACTAATTAAAAGAACAAAATTATTAAAAACCATAAAGAGAGTATGATACCTGAAAAAATAATAAAAAGGTAATAAATTAAATCAATATACAACAAATAAATCAGAGACAATTCCCAAGACCATTAACTAGTGGCATTGGGAATAAAAAGAAAACAAAAAAAATTGTATTTTAATTGTAATTTCTCTACTCCTGTACTCACCTTTGATATTAAGTTCTGGTTTATGTTCTCTGACGCTTCAAGAACCAAAAGATGGTTTAAACATTTTGCCTAAGAGGTCAATATTTCTACGTTATCAAAGGTGGCTTTCTCCCTGACGCATTGCTGAAAATTTCTTTTTATCGGAGTCTTCTTATCTCAGTATTCTTTGTAGCGAGTGAGTATATGTCGTGTCGTTTTACCAACATTGTAGGAGTTACATCCTGAAGAAGAAATGTTATGAACCACTACTTTTAGGTTCCATTTTTACCTTTGGTTTCAAGCTAGGCATTGCTGTTTTCAGTTTACTTAGAGTAATGATTGGATATTTCAAACTTCTAGTGCTTTTACTGATGGTGAGTGTGTATTGGAAGGATATTTGAAATTATATTACATTGCAGCTCTTACTTATTGTGTTAATCTATTAACACAAAAGCACGATATACAGTGTTTATTTATAAGTACAAACAATCCAACATGCACACTACCTTTAAAAGGGTACTTGTTTGATTTTGACATAGATTTAGTTCCAGGTTCCGTGTTTATATATATATATATATATATATATATATATATATATATATATATATGAGTGTTTGCACTGATGATACATAGTCTTGCTACATTCAGTGTACGTACTTTCCTGATAAGGAGTTGTCTAGTGTAAAAGAATGGCGCTTTGCCAATTACTGCGCGTTTCAGTTTAAGAGTAAAATAGATGCCAGCAGCTTGAATTCTTTTAACTTAAAAAAAATAAATGTGAAAATTATCGAAGGAAAAAGACCTTGTTTTTGTGTCTAACATATATTTTCAAATTAGAGGCTATTGCTAATAGGTGGATAGTTTATATGGATTGCTACTATGTTAGACCAGACAGGGGATTCGAAAGGTTGATGGGCAAATCTTATAGCTTCTGCTTTCAATACCCTAAAATCACAGGATTACTACGGAATCCCTGTATTTTCACTGTATTAACGAACCAAAAGTAGGCGTACCTGTTTTCTCTGCTGTGTACGCAATATGTTCTGGTACGGATAAGTATGCCCAATACACTGAAAAATACCCGTATTTTAGCATGTTTATTTCTGTATGTACTTTAATTAAGCTTTCATTTTAGAATAATGTAGAAACTTCTACTGAAATGTCATGTTTTTAATTTTGAATTTATTAATAATGACAAAAAAACATGATTACAACACCGAATAGCAGATGTTTGAAAATGGTTTTGAAACTAGTGCTACTAAATATCCGGGGAAACAATTTAGGTTGTTATGAGTGTAGTAATATGGATTTATTAATACTTTTGTTGATAGAAAGATTTCTATTTTGCAAAAACAGTCACAGAGTATTGTGAATCTATACTGTGATCCTTTAGATAATGAAGGCCCCTCTTGCGTATGAACAAGACCTTAAGTACAAACAAAATATGCCAGTTACGGTAAAAGAACTGTTAAAAGCGAACGGCCTCATCTTGCTGTATCCTTTCCTGAACAAAACCAGTGCGTACATCTTTATGCACCTTCATGAATTAAAAAATTATTCACCGTATTTCCCACTATGAGCGTCTCTGGCGGTTATTTAATTTGTAAGGTTTCAGGTATGGCGTTTATCAGAGGAAATACGGTATAACATTTTATCCTGGGTTGCATAGAATTTTTTTTCGTGTCGCCATCCACTTATAGATTTCTCCGAACAATTTGTCTGCATTTTCTGAATCCCTTCTTTATTCTGCTAATTATAGCTAGAACCATAAAGACTATCAACTTGTAGTAAAAATCTATTTATTATTGTTCTTTTTTATTGTTCTTTTTCTTTTAGCACGCCATATGATTTGTGGAAAGAGGCTTTTGCTGAATATTTTCCTCCAAAAGTAATTATCGTTACTTTTCTTCCATATCGGTTTATTTTCTTTGTCTTTGAGAAATTACGGAGATGAGAGTTGAAATGGAGACATTGTGGAAACTATCAGTCCATTATTTTTTTAACATTGAGGTTGAGTTTCGAACATAATCCACTACTTTTTGAAATAACAGTATAAAGTGAAACAAAACGAAAAATGAAGAGGTAATTTAACCAAAATATTGAAAATGGCCTTTTGGTATTTTAGTACAGGAAGGTCAGCCGGTGTAGAGATTTGACAAATAACAAAAATATAAAACAGATTTTGTATTATTTACCTTTCTCAAGGGAAAAAAAGGGAAAAGAGAGAAGAGAGAGACAAGTGAAAACAAATTTGAAATTCCAGGTTGGCATCTTGGAAAAGGGCTGAGTATAGAGAGGTTCTGTTTACATTTTACATGGCTCTTGAAAAACCATCAGAAACTAAGAGCGCAGAACGTATATTCAACATTTGGGAGGTTTGTAATCCTGATTCTTGACCACATCTTGATGCTAATAAACTTGCAAATATGAGGAGAGATAGCCTTAAAAATAAAAGATTAATTGAAGCTGAAATTATGATGATTCGGAACAAGATAGCTTTTGATATTAATGTGGAAGGAAAGGAACCAGAAACTGAGAAGAGTGATGATGTATCTGTTGTAAATGTGGTGAATATTATTTAATCAAAACAAGAAACTGTAGTACAAGTTGTTGAATCAAAAACTGAAAATGATCGAATTCCAGAAACAGTAGATCAGCACAGAATACGAACATTTGAGGATTCTGAATTAATTAAAATTGAAAAGATCAAAATTGAAATTTCGAATATACTTGGAAAAGTTAAGCATCTTCAAATTAAAGAAAGTGAACAACTACCGAAGATTTAGGGTAACAACAAAACCAAAAATGTAATAAGACATGGAAACGATGCTGTGAGACAGACACTTGACCTTTAATACTGTAACCTTACTGAGTTGAATGAACTGAGTTTTGCTACCACAGAAACTTTACCTTTCATTGTTACAAAAACAGTAGTTAAAATAAAGAACAGAAACAAAAAACCTGCATGGCAAGCCCTTAGAGGTGAATTGTCTGTTATTGCTGAAATTGAAAGGGGTAGGGGTAAAGTTGTAAAAACTTGTAGTTTCCGTAAATTGAAAAGGAAATATCAACCATCACCTAAAAATCTCCTCTCTATTAAGGAGCATGTTAAACAGATGATCTAAAAAGCACAAAGAGAACATAGATTCGTAAAGAGATCCAAGTTTAAAAATGTTACAGAGAAGTAGGCAAAGAGAGTATTGAGGCAAAAGACACACCATTTATTGAAGAGATTAAAATGTTTTGGGAAAACATCCGGAGTGAAAGAAAAAACAACAACATTAGGGCAGAATGGATAAAAGAGACAAAAGGAAAAACATCGACAGTAGCCACTCAAGAATGGATTGATATTACTCTTGAGGAAATTAAATTTTCACTTCGAAAATCACAAAAATGGAACACCCCACTGATTGATAAACTGATAACTTTTGGCTTAAAACCCTTGATTGTGCGTATTTAAGATTTTCTTAACTAAATGGCATGCTTAGAACGCCAGATGGTATCCCAGGTTGGCTTTGTGAAGGAACTACATACCTCCTAGCAAAAAAGTCGGATATTTTGAACCCAATAAGCTATAAGCTAATTGCATCCCTCAACACAACCTATAAGATGTTAACATCTATTTTTACAGAACGTACATCCACCTTTCTGTAAACTGACAACTTTCTCCCTGTCAATAAAATGGAGGTTCATACGACTGCAAACATCGGCTTCTGATCAATAAGATGATCAGGGAAAATTGTAAGTTCAAAAATCGTAACCTGAGTATGGTGTAGATAGACTGAAAGAAGGCTTTTGACAGCGTCCCACATAGTTGGATCCTGAAAGTACTTGAACTGTTTAAAGTCTCTCCTGTAGTCATCAACTTTCATAAATCAATCATGACACAATGGAAGACAACCATGTTTTTAAATCATATAGATGAATCACTTATATCTTGCCCTATTGATATCAATTATGGAATCATTCAAGGTGGCTCTCTTTCGCCACTTCTTTTCTTTATGGCCTTGATACCTCTACCTCTTGCACTTTATCAAGGAGAATATGGTTACAAAATGAAAAACAAAATGGTACAACATCTTTTCCTTATGGATGACCTAAAAGTTGTTTGCCAAGAATAGCACAGCCCTTAAGGCCCTACTCCAAACTGTAAATTCAGTGCTAATATAGAATGTTCTTCAGTCTTTATGAATATGCTAAAGCAACATTCAGAAGAGGGAAGTTGATAGGGTCAGATAATTTTGACTTTGGTAATGGAGATGTTATAAAGGGTTTAGAACATGAAGATGAATATAAATATCCAGGTGTGTCTGAAGCTGGAGGTATCCAGCATGCCCTGATGAAAGACAAGTTAAAAAGAATGATATCGTCGTGTGAGAGCTATTCTTAAAACTGGATTGAACGGGGCAAGCAGGACTGAAGCTACCAATACTCTAGCGGTACCTGTCGTAACCTGTAGCTTCAATGTAATTAATTGGTCTGTTACCGATATTCAGGCTGTTGATCGCAAACTCCGGAAACAGTTTACAATGCATCGTATACTTTACCCAAAAGGAGATATAGAAAGATTGCATCTACCAAGAAAGGAAGGAGGAAGAGGCATAATTCAATTGGAGCTTACTTTGAAAACTACAACTATTGGTTTGAGCCAGTATCTGGTGTCAACAAATGACTGGATGCTTCAATTAGTTGGACAACAAGAATCCGGAAAAAAGCCACTCTTTTGTTAAAGATAGTCAAAAGTATGTTGAGGAACTTGGCTTTGAAATTAAATTTGATGGAAATAAACCTGATATAATTGTTAAAGACCATAAAATTATAACCTGCCTGATGATGACATGACCTGTCCTGGTGATAAGAATATCTCTGCAAAGGAGTTCAGTGAAATCTCAAAATACAACGACCTTAGTGTTGAGGTAGAACGTATGTGGCATTTGGAAACAATCATGGTTCCTGTAGTTATTGGAGCACTAGGTGTCATAAGTAAAGGCACTGATTCTTTTGTAAATCAAATACCAGGTGGCCTCTCTGTCTAAAATGCAAAAGATTACCTTAAATAGAACTGCTCGCATCCTAAGAAAAGTACTCTCAATCTAGATTTCTGATTGATTTGTTGTTTCCGTATAAACCACAAAGGCCATAGTAAAAGGTTGAATTAACCTACCCTTTGCCTCAAATGCCTGGGTATCATTCGGCTTTAGTAATAATAATAATAATAATAATAATAATAATAATAATAATAATGTGCCTTTCCTCACTGGTTGTGAGGCGCCACTTGCAAGGTTGAAGTGATGTTTCCATTTTTATTTGGTTATTTTATCTCACTCTTGTGGCTACATTACATGTGCCTGCATTCAACTTTCCTGGCTTGTTGTTGGGCGCTGAATGTGGGNTATAAACCACAAAGGCCATAGTAAAAGGTTGAATTAACCTACCCTTTGCCTCAAATGCCTGGGTATCATTCGGCTTTAGTAATAATAATAATAATAATAATAATAATAATAATAATAATAATAATAGTAATAATAATAATAATAATAATAATATAGTAATAATAATAATAATGATAAAAATAATAATAATAAAAATAAATCCGCGTGGTCTTGAAGTACCAGTTGGCGTCTGGCGCGGAATAACCAGCCCCTTGACAGTAAGGTTAAAATGCAATCTCAACAAAATGAAAACAAGAAGTAAAAATCATACCACATCGTCGGTCGCGTGGGTCAACCAATGACGCGTCCCGCAAGGGAGCTGAACCAGCTTGGGGTCGAAAAATGTGCGAGTGTATCAGCAATCTCTATTAATGAAGACTCAGTTGGTCACCATTTACAGGGAAGCCTATCGGATAACCCATCTAGAGATAAATCACCAGCGAACAAAACAAAAGAAAGATGCATAAGATGGAGTAGAGAGGATTATAAAGAAGTGATGTATGCTTTTTATGTGCCTTCAGAGAGACCAGAAAGTAGTCACTGAAAATACCTTTGAGATATGGAAAAACCGAAACCCTGGAATTAGAATGAATTTTGACGGGAAAAGATTAGCAAATGTCAGGCGAGATGTTATGAACAAGAAGAGATTGACAGATTTTAAACTGCAGGAAATTAAAGATATGGTAAGACGTGAAGTTGCAGAGAGGGATGCTAGAGAGGTTGATTGTAGGGATGGAATGGTTGACAGCTTGGGAATCGTTGAAGAAGAAGGTCAAACTGGAGTGCTGGATGACATTCCAGTTGATCAAGAGTCTGATGAGGACGGTGAAAATAGCGAGGGAAACCATTATGTAAGATATGACACTGTCACCCAAAATGGAGACATGCCCCTTCCTGAGGTAAGCCAGACAACTGACTGTAGTGAGAAAAGGGCTCAAGTTGAGAGAGGAGATACTGATGAAGATGAATTGGATGATTTTAAAAATAAAGAAACTGAAAAATATGTAAACGACATCTCAGGAAAGCTGTCTTTAATCGAAATTCAAAAAATAGTGCTAAACACCACTGCCTATATCTTAAGAAGAACATTGTCAGTTTGAAAATAGTACATACCAGTTATCTTTATTTAAAACATCATACATCACGAACGGCCTAGTACCCTAGGTTATTGGTAATAACTCGGTGCTATGAAGTTCTAAAACAATGTACAAATAAAAGAAAAAAAACATAATAATAATAATAATAATAATGATAATAATAATTGCCCTTTGGTATTCATTACAAAATGGCTTTTTGTTCCGATTTATTGTTGTTTTTGTCATAAAACAGAGCAATAACATATATCCAGTCTGAATTCAATGCTACAAAACCAGACCTAGTATTAGTACTAAGATATCGTTCTATGTATTATCAGTTATCAGGCTAGGAATGGGGAGTGCTGTAGCCATGAGTTATTGTCATACAACAACAACAGTTTGAGCAATGTGCATTTATTCACTTGTTGTGGGGCGGCACTTGCATTGTTTAAGTGATCTTGCTATTTTATTTGGATTTTCTCATCGATCTCACTCTTGTGGCTGCAGTACATGTTCTTTCATTTAACTTATCTGGCTTGTTGCTGGGCGGAGCGTGGAGGAGCATCATAGTTAGGTGTCGAGAATGTGAATCCCCAGTTCTGAAATACTGGGTAATGAGCTAATACTTGTTCCATAGCCTGAAATTCTTGGGTAAAGCCTCTTTACGGAGACCACTTTAAGCAGAATGGGTCACCTAAACTGGGAAACCTGAACAAGTCCTACCTGCAAGATCATGTGTTGTATTTTTAGTACCATCAATTTATCACACACACCTAGGTGTGATACATGCACCCAGCTTACCCTTATCGGGCTGGGAGTCGGATGGGTTTGCTTGGATTTCTACCCCTGAGACCCCTGTGGGCTCATGTTGCTCCACTACTCAAAAATAATAATAATAATAATAATAATAATAATAATAATAATAATAATAATAATAATAAAGGGTAGACGGAAAGTGCCCAGACCAGCAGGTCGCCTGGCAATTCCTCAGGGAGCAGCGCCCCTGCCCTAGTCGAGCTGGGTAAACCTGGCGGGCACAGTGGGAAAAGGTGAACTTGCCTTAATTGGCCGGCTAAACTTAGTACTGCCTAGTACTGCTGGAAAGG
>RDPX01000033.1:764045-785786 GCA_003991215.1 Morbakka virulenta
TAAAGCTAATGAAGTGCAGATCACTTTCCATGGGCACCAGAATTCAAATTATGAACTGCTACATCATCCCGGTACTAACATATGGCTGCGAATGCTGGACACTAACACCAGCACTAGAGAAGTCTCTGGAGGCAACAGAAATGTGGATGCTTCGACGTATGTTACGAATCTCTTGGACAGAACGGGTGACGAATGCCGAAGTCCTCAGACGTGCAGGGTACAAAAAGCACCTCCTACTCACCATCAGGAAGAGACAGCTCTCCTTCCTAGGACACGTGATAAGGAAAGAAGGCCTTGAAGAACTGGCGCTGACGGGGAAAGTGCAGGGAATGAGAGGAAGAGGCAGACCAAGAAGGACATATATGAAGAGCATAGCAGAGTACACCAACACGAGTGAAGTGCAACTACTGAGGACAGCAAAGAACAGGGACCTGTGGAAAAGCATGACCGCCAACGTTCTGCGAGGACACGGCACCTGAGGAGGAGGAGGAGCTTCGTTCTGTTTCACTTGAGTGTCAAACGAACACGCCAAATCTATTATCTGTCAAGTATTTTCTTTCTAACTTTTCAGCATTATGGCTGCTTTACTATAATCGGTACGAGTTTGTTGGAATAGTAAAGTCCCACAATAATAATACTTATTCATTTTCAAATACTTTATTGTCTTTTGTCATCATATGGTTGTAGTAGTTATCGTCACAATAGAACACGAATTTCTTACATAAGTACCAGTGAAGGACACCTGCCAATTTGCCATGTCTCCATATTTTGTACTCTCTTGTGCTGATGTTTTGCATTCAAATACCACTTGAGCAACTGCCTCGTCCGTTTTACCGCACATTCTAGATTTCGTTGATATGTCTTCTTTATCAACATTACATTTTATCGAGTTCGTTCGCAAGACTTGGTCTTGTGCCGCGTAAATCATTCCCTCGTGTTTTTTTCTTTAGGTACCCATTCTTAAGCCAACTCCATGAATTCCCTTTATCTCGCAGGTCTATTCTCTCCTTATTAAAACATTAATACACGGACACGCGAACGTTCTGAACCCAAACTTCAATTGCGTACCCCACCACGATGCACTGTATAAAGTTTTCGCATCATAAAGATATAAAAAATGATCCACCTATTATCTCTGGAGTAGTCGGCTATAGTAAAAAAAAACCCTAGCTGAATTTTAGTAGCCATGAAAAACAAAGATGACATTATCGATGATTCCGCGTTATTATCCATGGAGCTTTCAGCTGATGAAAGCCTTTCTTCTTATCTGTAGCTAAATCTCGCCACTTTTTACGTAGTGACAACCATTCGTAATATGGTGACCATACCAACGTCAGTGTGACCATATCTCAATGCAATACTTCCTGGACAAGTGACTAATGAATACGTCAAATAGATACACTGGTGCCAACCAAACATATCTATTCAGAAATGTTTTTTCCCTCTTTAGTTCATTAAGGTTTTTAAAAGAATATTTCTCAGCCCACTGGTAAAAAATTTGAATCCCATTAACACTCGCAGAGAAATTGGAAACTATTGAAGTAGATATCAACTAATTCCATTGCAGACCATTTCATTCGTGGGTCGCTCAACCGTTCCCTTATGTAAATACTGCATGGCGGATTTTTCAAGTGCTGAGAAGTTAATTTTAATAGCCAAAAATTCTAACTTAGAGATCAAAGTGGAGGAACCACACCTAAATTTTTACTGATACCCTTGTATCTATCTCCCTCTGGGTGGTATAGACCTATTAGTACAGAATTTATCCATTTCGTCCAACTGACTCTGTTACGTAGCACACGTTTTTTTGTTTCCTTTTGCCTGACCCTTAAACTTCTTGAGTCATTTGGCTGAATTTTATTCCATCCACTTAATCAAAGCTATCCTTTTTATTCTCTATGATCCCAAAGGTTTCAACATTTTTTGTGGTACTGATGTCAGTAGTACTTTTCCATTTGCAGCATAAACTTTGACATTGATGAATAAAGCACACTACTGATGTTGTGTCTCCTGAGGCTATTCAAATAGTATTTGAAACTATCCGTCGCAGATTCCTATCATAAGCTGTACCACAGTCTCCAGTATATAAAAGTATTTCATAATTTGCTTTGAGATGGTCTATCAAGGTCAATTATACTACCTCCAAACTAACCCGCGCCCACTTTATTTCATTCATTCTTTCAATGCTTTGAATGTATTGATTGTAGGTACCTACTGTATTAGTTGTATTGAATGTATTGAGTGTATTGGTTGTATTAAATTCATTAAATGAGTAATGTATCGAGTGGATTGACAGTATTGAGTTTTTTTAATGTTTTACACATTCTGGTTTAACAGTTAATCCATATATCAGTATCATTTCGTTGACATCTACGTTTATTTCGGGAAATTCTACTGCCCATATATATGGTAATGACATCATTATTTTTTCCTCCGTGTTTATTAGTGAAACGTTGGTGAAATTTAAACCTTTTTCGGTGGCAAAAATTTTTCTTCGACATTCAAATATTACGTCCTCGGCATTCCCATTTCCATTTTCTATATTCTAGTTCCATTCATTTACATAAAGATCAAATTGTTTAATTCATGACTTATTATCCCTGACAGTTTTGTACAATTCAAAGGGTATCTTTGTTTTTCCTTGCAATATATGTCACATATTCGTACTTCTGAATAAGCCTTTGTTCCCCTCCTTTAAAATAGTGCTTCCGAGGAACTGCACGTTACTGCCTTTGTGTGACAAAAGTACCACAACCCCTAGCAATGCAGCATAAGTGTATTATGCAACGTAGGGGATTTCAAATGAATTAACGTAAGGAAAACCACGTGAAAAAGACAGATAAGCGAAAGGCGCATCTTATAAATGAGGAACAAAAAATTTACCCGCTTAAGAGCTACTTTTAAGTATGTAGTACATTCTTTACCACTGTTTATTACATGTTATATATCTCATCCATCCGCATTACATTAACCCTTTACCTTTTTTTACATGCTTAGACCACTGTCGCCCTTAGCTACCCCTACACCTCTACACTTTTTTGGCCTTTAACGCTCCCTGTTCAGTTATGGCCCCTTCCACAAAGTGTTCAGCTTATGTTTTCAGGACGTCATTCTTCAAGTGGCTCACACTTTTCCATTTTTAATTTCACTTCATTTGTTCTCTGCTCTGTGTATGTTATTCCCATCATTTACTTTAGCATCCACAACTCATATCAGATTATTTTCAATATATCACCTCATGCTTTTGTTTCTTGTCATCTCTCAAGTAAACAACGTGTAACACCTGGCATCTCATGATCTTACTGTTTTTTATTTCTCATTGCTATACTGTGACTCACCACGTATGCTAAAACATAATTTAAAGCGACTTTCACACTTGTTTACTTGTGAGAATCGGTGACGATTAATTTTAAGATTAGACTATTCAATGCATTCTGGTTCATCTACTTTTATCAACCGAACTGATACCTAAATATCGCAATATAAGTAAGCAAGAACTTATTTTCACTTCAAATAAAGCCATTTATCGGAGATTTTTACAAAGATTAGATGTGTAAACCAGGTTATATACTTTTCTGAAAGTTTACAAAAATTATCAGACTTGGCGTTTTGAAACGGCAACCTTACCCCAAAGTACACGATTTTTTCTTTTTAAAACTTTTATTTAGATTAAAATTCAGTTTGAAAAGTATTGTCATAATTAACGCAGATTCGTGTTGCCTGTTTAGTTCTATGTAGGCCTAAATACAGACTTTTAAGGACTATACGTTAAAGTCGGGTGCTTATTCATTAATAAGCAGTAATTGATTCAGAGGATGTCCAATAAGCTTATCTCGTAAGCCCATTTGTTTTTACGTCTAAACGGGACTGAATACAAGAAGCATTATTTGGACTGTGAATTATTAGTCATGTAATTTTATTTCAGTTGAACGTGATCGTACTTTAAAACGAATGCCCCGTCTAGAGTATTTGTACTCGAAGCTTTATAAATCACATTGGTCTTCAATCCTGGACTTTGTGTATTCATGTATTTCAGTGTGAGAGACCTACCTTTTATTTTGATACTGACTACTTATTTATTTCAAACTTCATCATTTATTTCTAAGGGTCAGTCACTTTCTCCGACCTTTTCCTTAATGACCATTACAGGTCTATTTGGTAAAGAGTCCACTGTTTAGATATTGTGAACGTCTTTCTTGGCCTACCACTCCCTTAGTACCATGTGCCACCATGTATATTGCCCCTTCTTGTGCTACTTTATGCGGTGGCTCTTCCCATTTACAACGTGTCAAAATTTTGTTAACCTGGTTTCAGGTTATTTCTGCTTATTACCTTTTTGTGTTTCTCGTATTTCTTCATTCTTACAGTATTGTTTTGTGTGTATGTGTCTGCACCGTAAAGCATCGATCTTACCCCCTATAGATCTCCATTTTCAATACTAATGTACTAATTCTTTTCCAGTCACTTTAGACTACATGTATTCAATGTTTGACTAGTACTTAACTACTTTTATCCTCGAGAAACATGTACTGAAATATTTAAATTCATTTTACTGTGACTTTAACCTCCCCTGCTTTATTTTCATACCATTATTGTCAAATACTCTTTTTATACTTTTTAATCTTTATTCTACTAGTTATTCACTTTTAGTAATATTGAATAGAGTAGCAGTAAGCATTGTTAACTTACAAAGACAACGCTGAGCCGTCTTAAATCGCTGGTTTAATTTCAGTTTGCTTCTTTCAATCCTGTATGTAGTTCTGACAACAATAATATTTGCTGCGCCATACCTTATCTTTACTAGTTGGATTTTTCTTTGGGAACTATTGTGAGCCTGATAAAATAGTATACTGTATCTCTTGAGACCCTGAAGGCCTTTGTTGTATCGGTAAGTCTGAAGTACATCTTTGTCCTTACATTTCAGTACTGTTCCCATTATTGCCTAAGTAGAATAAAACGTCCCTTGTTTTTTTTATCCTACATAAATCCAAACTGGATGCCCATATTTTTCCTCCAATAATCTTGTACCTTCGAGCAATATTCTGTTACTTGATGCTATGTAGTTGTTACCGTTTAGAAGGCTGTAAATTTACACCAATGTGTTCGTTAAATCTTCTGGTATTTCACCATTGTTGACTCCATTTTCGTTTTTCTATATCACTTCAAGGCTGTTGGTACCTTCGCGTCACCTGAATTTTCTTTTCTGAAAATCCTTATTTATAGCAATACTTTTTCTCTTTCGGTAAAATTATCAAATTTTCTATCGCTGATTATTATTTTTTTTGCTCGCTTTCCCGTCCAATTACTATCTTTTATACAGAAAGCCTGGGTTTTCCATTTAACACTTTTAAAAGTTCATTCTTGTTAACTGTTAGCAACCGGGCATTCCAAGTTACAAATGTAGTTTTACTGAGCACCAGTCGTTTTAGCCACATCCATGGGTACCTTGCATTACCCATAATCTATTTTGGAAAGCATCTGAGTGCATTAGGTACATTTTTGGTAGGAGGCGGGGGACCAGGGTAGGGTCATCTCTTGGGTATGCACTAAATTTGTTTACATTTATATTTGAGAACTTCATCCATAGAGGGAAGCGGGCCTTTTACGACTTGGTGTACTCCCTGTTTCCAACCCTTGACATTTTTCAACGGCTTGTGACCGTTTTCGAGAGAAATCTATTTTTCTATATTTCGTCGTACAATTCTTGTCTTTGGTAGTTAATAGTGAACTCGTTTTTTACTATTCTAAATGTTAGTAAACCTTCATTGTGCTGAGCATACAGGCTCATGTTTGGCTTTGCTGGACATGGATTACATTGGAACAATATACTGAGTAGCAACGCTATACTGCTTATACTGTATTGCAATGAGCTCTATTACACCGCTCATCTTTTCTTAATTATACTAATCCTGAAAGATCCCTCCCCCCCCTCTATCCTAACTGACCGAATTCTTCGCAGAGGAATACCCCGGGAGGCAATTTTACGGGGGATGAATTTATCTAGTGCTGGTAAAGTGCATGACGTAATAATATTGAATTTGTTGCTTTGAAACGACTTGCAGCATTATTGCTATACCTTATCTCTTACTAGGAACTCGAACGTTATCGCAAAATGTTGGAACGAAAAGCAAAGACGGCTACATCTAATATGGAACCTGGTGGGCGACTGAAAAAGAAGTGAAAGCAACTGGAATAGGATCTAGCATAAAATATACTCTGTAAAAATGCAAGGCTGATATTGCAGGAACTTGTTTTTTCACTACCATTCATTGGTTTTAATGTACATTTGATCATTCAAACAGTTGAAACATATTTTAGACAGATTCTCTGTATTTATTCACAGTTTTTCAGACCAATGTAAGATAAAGTATTTCATGTCAGGGGTTATTTCGAATGAAAGCATGAAAATTTAAGATCTTTCGAATCGCAAAGCGAAGTAAGGAAGTTTGCTAGATTGTGTTGATTATTTCGATAGGAAGTACCAACATAAAATGTCCGTTAGCCTAGTTTTCCTCAAGAAATAAACTCAGAGCGAAATAGGGATTGTACACTCCAGATCATAAATTGGGTCTGTTTATTATATTTGATAGGAAACATGGCTATGGAGTTAGAAGAAAGTAATGATGCAATGACAACAGTGCTTATATAATACCATTGTGTAATATAATAGAAAATTATGTACCATAGTAGAGTATTACAAAAAAGAATTATTAATTGTTGTTCTTGTTGTGGCACAGGGCCTATTTGCCGACTTTTTGTTCATTATCTCTTTCCTTCAACAGGGTTTTTCAGCGGTGCCCTTGGAAGCCGCACAAGGATGTCAATTATTACCAGTATACCGTCGTGAAAAAATCGGGTTCAGTTTTGTATAGTTTTTGCTATCCTACCCACCCTATCCTATACTATACTATACTATACTACACTATACTATACTATACTATACTATACTATACTATACTATACTATACTATACTATACTAGTTAATTAGTTCATATTGTTTTTCTTATTTGATAAAGTTACTTAAAAGATGCTTACAATTGTTTTTTATTGGAGAACATCCATTGAAACATTTCACTGCTTCGTAAAGCTTAAGGGACTTCGACAATGATAGACTGATGCTAGAGAAACAGATGTTGTTTTCAGATAACAAGGTATCGGTTTCACGCTGCTTTTAATTCCCCCTAAATGTTCTTAGAAACTTCTTCTTTCGTAGTTATGTAGATTATAATGCAAGAAACAGTAAAAAAGTAGGTTTCAAAATTCTGCAAACCATAGCGTTTTGCCATTTAAGCTCACAATTCATTACAGTTAATTCAATGTTAATTTGATAATTCAATTTTCACCAAAAATCAGCTCACTCAGCTTACGGGAGACAAGGTATCTGATTTTGCCACGCAGCACCTCTTTACATAGCATTGAAGGTAAGATTGTGATAAGAGTCTACCTACAGTATGGAAATTTAATTAATTGTTACTATATCGATTTCTCTTTAATTAAGGGCTGTGCACCTGTGGACTTGGCGCTCGTAGAATTTCACACTTCTTTATCCATTGTAAGCCGCACCAGTTTTCCACCCATGATTATAACTCCCTGGTTTTTTTCTCCCTTCTCTCTTGAAGCCATGCCCCAATATTCTGATTTTTCTTTTTCTGATATTACCAGTCACTCTCCCCCAACATTCATTCGTCTCAGCATTTGTTTGTTTCCCAATCGTTCTGTCCCCCAAATCTTCAAGGACCTAGGTTAATATTACATCTCAAATTTCTCAACAAATTTAACAACATCTTCCACACATATCAAAATACAATACTGATATTGTGAGTCTTTTGGTGAACATTGAGTGCTTTGGTTGTATTATTAAAATCCAATGTGAATACGAACCTCGGTAATTATTTTTCGAACTTTTGTTTATGACAGTATCGTCTTAAGATGTAATCATTCTGTCATGGTGCCAATTTCTGTCACACTGGTACTGGTAGTGCCGTTAGAAGGGTAACAATAATCGATTAAAATAGAGACTTTGATATTAGATATTAGATACAGAGTCTTNGTGATAAAGGTTGAGTCTGGTTTTGAGCGGAATTTTATTTTATTTTATTTTATGTTATTTTATTTCACAATTCCTTACAGTTAATTCAATGTTAATTTGATAATTCAATTTTCACCAAAAATCAGCTCAATCAATTAATTGGTTATTTACGGGAGACAAGGTATCTGATTTTGCCACGCAGCACCTCTTTCAGACAATATTTACATAGCATTGAAGGTAAGATTGTGATAAGAGTCTACCTACAGTATGGACATTTAATTAATTGTTACTATATGGATTTCTCTTTAATTAAGGGCTGTGCACCTGTGGACTTGGCGCTCGTAGAATTTCACACTTCTTTATCCATTGTAAGCCGCACCAGTTTTCCACCCATGATTATAACTCCCTGGTTTTTTTCTCCCTTCTCTCTTGAAGCCATGCCCCAATATTCTGATTTTTCTTTTTCTGATATTACCAGTCACTCTCCCCCAACATTCATTCGTCTCAGCATTTGTTTGTTTCCCAATCGTTCTGTCCCCCAAATCTTCAAGGACCTAGGTTAATATTACATCTCAAATTTCTCAACAAATTTAACAACATCTTCCACACATATCAAAATACAATACTGATATTGTGAGTCTTTTGGTGAACATTGAGTGCTTTGGTTGTATTATTAAAATCCAATGTGAATACGAACCTCGGTAATTATTTTTCGAACTTTTGTTTATGACAGTATCGTCTTAAGATGTAATCATTCTGTCATGGTGCCAATTTCTGTCACACTGGTACTGGTAGTGCCGTTAGAAGGGTAACAATAATCGATTAAAATAGAGACTTTGATATTAGATATTAGATACAGAGTCTTTCACTTCAGATCAAATCCTCGATAGCGCTTTGTTCATCTTTCTTATCTTTCAAAAACAGTTATCATTTTCTATTATCCAAGAGCGAGAAACAATCTTGAAAACCGACTTCACTCACTTCAGTAGAAAAGCATAGCAGACAGTAAACAAAGTAACTCAGCTAAACGAAAAGTAAAACTAACCGAGCTAAAGTATGCGAAGCTAAACCAGGTATAACCAGCGCAAATTTTAATATCACCCTCTTAATTAACAATAGAAAGTGGAAACAACCAAATATTACTCGCAAAGAAAATTATTAATAAGTTTAAGTTATGATATGATTGGGGCAAAAACTGATCAGTCAACTTTTACCCAAAGAGAAGTGTAAAAATTGACCGTACATCATATAAAATTGGTCTCTCTTTACACAGCCCGTTAGCGGAGGTATAAGCTAGCCATTTTTACCCTTAACCAGATTAATCCCCGATTTTTGTTACAAATATTTCATGGTTATTATTTTTTGCCATTCTTATCGGATGTAGATGTTGACGACAGTGGTCCTCTCTCTCTCTCTCTCTCTCTCTCTCTCTCTCTCTCTCTCTTCCTCCTCTTCTTCTCTCTCCNCTTTGTAAAATCTAGCTACAGATACTTTTATATTTTCACTTATCATCATCCACCTGTCAGTCTACCATCTCATTAACCCTCATCCTCGAATGGCTTTTAGCTTTGATGTGTGGTGACTGACTAGTACATAAAAAAGGGAAAAAAAGATAGACAAAAATTTTTACTATCTTTCAGTCACCTATTTAAATGGTATTCTTTTCGAAAGATGGCTTTCTTGAATGACTTACTCTTACGAAAACAACCCCCACACAATTTATTAGCCCACTAGAGGCTATTCGAATCACATACATACATACATACATACATACATATATACATACATATATACATGCGAACATACGTATATACATACTTATATACCTATATACATACATATATACATGCATCCATACATACATACGTATATACATACATACATATATACATGCGTATATACATACATACATACATACGTATATACATACATACATATATACATGCATACATACATACGAATATACATACATACATATATACATGCATACATTTAAAACAGAAGCTAGCCTAGGGTTTTTTTCATGCCTTACTCCATATTCCAAATTTTTCTTAATTCTTTTTATCGTTGACTGCTTGCCTTTGACCATTCGTAACAGAGAACTGACTGTCTTCTCTCAGCAACGGTTTTGACGTGACAGTTAATGTTTCTAAAGGTGGCAACATTACAGAGTTACTTCGTTTTCTAATCTTAGTTTCCTCTCTTTGTGAAAATTTATTGTTCTTTTCACAGAAGTCTCCCTCTAGCTCATTGTAATTGAAATAACTCAAACTACCATGACTGACGGACCTACGTTGTATTCTGTGCTTCATTTTGGTTGAAGGTTGTCCTCCATCTCCCTGGAGTCTTTGAATACGACTTACTCTGTTGTTAAGGCCGGAAAATGAAGATGCTGGTTCACTTTGAACTCTGCCTTTGCATCCGAACTTTAATAATTTTCTGTTCTTCTCGTTTTGATGGCAACCTTTGCAAAGTTTACCTAAAGTTTTTACTTTCATACCCGTAGTTTGAATCTCTTTTGCTATTTTGCTGTTGTCAAGAAGTCGCTGTAGGCTTTTCTTGTATGGATCATGAACCTCTTCACCCAAAAGTTCTAAAGGATTCATAGGAACTGATTGTAGTTTTTCTTCAGCATTCTTCATTCGAGCTTCCTTTTTTATTTCCCATGTGCTATTATGAAATGAAGAAAAAGAGAAATGCCTTTATCAGCATCATCTTTAAAATTGCCATTAATTTTACCACTACCTTCATCACAATTATCATTGTTATTTTAATGTTAAGCCAAGTCAGCTCCTATAGCAACAGCTATTGCAGTTTGGATTCGTTTATTTTGTAAAATAGATCGTTCTTGGTTTACTCAATAAATTCACAATACTGTTAAATGCCTTAAAGACTTCCCCAAAATTTATGACTTTTTTGAAGCTGAAATCAAGGAAAGTAAGGAATGTGGCAGAATTTTGGACATTGTGCTATGCACTTTGTATATCCAACCTTATCACTTATCACCTACGACCCACATGGCATGTTATGTACATGTAATTTAATAAATAAATTATACTCTAAATACCACAGAAATTGCTGTTACCTGCCTGATCCAATATGGTGCAACCATAGTAATGAAGATCATGAAATTTTCACTGGTCATGGTCTTCAGTATTGTATGTTATTATCATTGGGAGTGAAGATATTGTGAAGTGAATTCAGAGTTACCCTTGATCTTTCATCATCAGAGAATTCTTGTTTTCTTGAGTTTGTGGTAAAGACGAGGGTATTTACGAGAAAACTATTTATTTATGCTCTATACTTAATTTCATTTCCTTATGTAAGTACTACTCCCACCCACCCCAACCAATCAATTATACAGCGACCCCATTTGGTTTGACAAACGTTTTGAAAACAATTGTTTTCTTGTGGAAGTAAAGGACAATATCAGCAATTTTATCCGACTGGGACATTCTCATTTTAATAAAAGCATCTTTTGAAAGCAGTGTTCATGTTGTTTTTTCGAATATTAAAAGGGCAACATTTTTACAGAAAAAGTAATACTTTTTAGAAATATATCAGTGTAATCATTTTACTGCGGGTTCCCCATTCGGGTGAAAGAAAGTTTGGTTTTAGCCCATGAAGGGGGCACTGAAAGAGAAAACACGGATGAACCTTTTTATATTAGTCGAGTCGTCTTAAGGGTATCAATCAATTTTCTGGAAACAGTAACGAGAGTAGAGTTTTTGGGTACTTCTAGTTGTCATCAGGGGTATACTTTGAAAAACAAATTTTTTTATTTATATGATTTACGCTGTAAATGCGCAAGGCCACATAAACACGGTGAGTTCTAAACAGTTTTATAAATACAGTGTTAAAGACAGCTATCGACAGTCTTAGCTCTTAGCAATAAGGTCAGAGTCCTCCACACAGAGCAGAACATTTCAGTCAGGTATAGAATTGAAACCCTGTGTCAGTCACAAGCACAACGATTTAGGTAAGTGACAATCGCAACAATAAGTAGGAAGACCACAGAATCAATAACTGGCTATCATAGTGTTTATTTTTCTAAAGAATTTTTGAGTAGGAAAAATAAGTTTTATTAAGTGATACTTATCCGGAATTGAGCCAATGCAAAGAAAAATTTGAAACTTCCTTACTTGCCAGATGATCTCATGTAGCATCTGGAATAGTCCAATAACCAGTAATTACGAAATATAATCTGAGAAAACATACACCTGTTTCATGCTTCCTTCTTCATATTAGAGATATACTGTTGCTTTTAAGTAACCAATTAATATTTAATATCACCATCGTAGTATTCATGGTAATCTTTTAGATTTTCTAATAAGCAGCTTTATGAGTAAAGCTTTCATTTAGAATCCCATTTAAATAACTGTGTACCTTTATTTCTGCTACCAAAAGCCAGTGTATTTTGTATCCTATAAATAGTGTAAAATGGAGATTGATATTTATTGCGTTATCAGCCTCTATTAAAAGACGATCTTTATTTTATTGGCTTAGAAAATTAACACAGTGAAAATATTATTGAGGGATATGACTTGGATTTTAAAGAAAAGCAAGTGAAAAATATATAACAACATTAGGAAAAATATAATTTTAATAGTTATATGCTTTACCAACTGAGCTATTCCAACTATACCCTTAACTAGATCATATATGTAATCTTATCTTTCACTTGATCGCCGTTACTATCATTGAATAATTTACCCAAATCTATGCATGTAAGACTGTCTCTTACAGTACGACGACTTCCCATCTGTGGTGGGTAACACCTAATCCAAACAGACAAACAAACAAAAGGCACGAAAACTTGTGTAAAAAATGAGAGGATTTGGAACGATCAAGAAAATATATGTTGTTTGAAGAGAAGGCATAATACAAATGATATATTTTATTCTATTCTGTTATTAACATATATTGTTTGTTAATAACAGAACAGTAGTTGCAAAATATACTGCGATTGCTCTCACTAGCATCTGGAAGAATAGAAATATATCGATTCAGACGAAGAAAAGACTCCTAACTTCTCTTGTGTTCTCGATAACAACTTGTGGATCAGAATGTTGATCATTCTTGATGATGATCCTATTATTGATTTTAATGTTATTCATAGCAAAAAGTATAGATTTATATCAATTCGATGCGTATTTACACAGAAAGCATTTAACGTTCCAAGAACACAGATGTAATTATTAGGGACTTGAAAAATTATATTTAAGGACATAAAATTAACTAGTAAGAATATTCTTACTAATAAAGCAAGCATTTTCCCACTTGTACAGATGCTTGTGTGGAGACCTCCAAGACATGCTGATCTACTCTCGCATACAAGACTTCACTTTTAGTTTATCAGGAACAGATAAGATAAGTACTATCTCGTCTGTGATTTTCAAAGCAGTTTATGATTTGGTGAGCTAGCCAGAGGGGAAAACCCACAAAATATTTGAAGGAGTCTGCTGAAGTACAGAATTTGGACACTGCAGAATAATGTACAATAATCAAAGAACGGAGACAATAATACAGTAAAAATCAAAACTTTGAATTAAAATAAAGAGTAATTGAACTCCTGAAACTGCTTGTTTAGGATATGGGGGCCGAAGAGAGATAATTAGGAAAAAGAATTTGTATTGGATGGGGAAAGGGTGAATCTGTTGATACCTCAAATAAAAAGAGAAAGGTGTACAGAAGAGAGCTAAACGTATGTTACAAGATAAATTAAAGAGGCTGCGTATAGAAGTGGAGGATGCAGATGTCACTGTGCTCTGCATAATGTAATTAAACAGAAATTGAGGCGTTTTTAGAGGCTTGTTTTAAATGATGGTCATGTGTATTATAGGGGTTTACAATTATTTAAGATGGCTGTGATCAGTAAAATGAAATGTAAATCGAGAAAATTTGGCATTACAAGAAAATATCAACTCAGGATCTGTTTTAATATAAAAACCTTTTTCCATGAATCCTTTCAGATCTTTTTTCAACTAGAGGTCCCTCTTATAATCAAAAAAGGATCTGCCTTTGTCGGCATGTGTGAAGAAAACCTTAAAATGAGCCTTAAGGAACCACAAAGCTAATTACTACGAAACAGAGATATTCAAAAATTTATACATTTGTGGACCTGACAAGAGATTTTATTTGATAACACCAGAGACTACCAACTTGAGTTGTCAATGGAGCTCGGCTCTAAGACACCCCACTACCATTTGGAACAATGCCATAATAATGAACGTAATATTAAAAAAATTAAATATATGGTAATTCTAAAAAGAGTCCATGACAGGGTTTAAATAAATAAATGTCTTTACAAAAAACGTTGCAGAAGCTAACAATATATCTGGTGTCGCATCGCTAGCTCTGATATTATTAAATCTGCAGACAAAGGCAAGTAGGCCTTTTTGTTTAAAGGAGGAAGGGTTTTGTGGAAGAATAACTCCAGCAACTTCAGGCCGAAACTTCTAATGCCAAAACAGATGATAAATGTACATTTATTTTTATGTATATTCATATACATACATATATATAACAAAATTCAAGCATTTTTTGACCTAAAGTTTATTCAGCCACTATCTGTAGGATGTACACTTCCTAAAGTTGATTTATTCATTTTTAAACTCTATATGCTACCCAAAATATATGAAGCAGTTAATTTAGAGAGACCTATTGCCTTTTCTTGCCCTTGTGCACCTGAACAAATGCCCACCTTACTCACCAGATGTAATAATGATTTGGTTTATTCTTTACCTTCATCCATAAAAGACAACACCAAGAAAAAGAGTAGTGTTGCAATGCCTAGTGCAGGTTTACTGTAGCCAAGGTTTCTGGTTCGAACCCACCCCCCTTCCAAGAAAGCAAAGCACTACGCACCACTACTGAGAAACATGCAGATAATGTATTCCGACTACCGGTTTGAAATGCTAGCAATCATCATCGGTGCACTTGGATTTATCCCAAAATGTCTGCAACACGTAATGAAAGAACTTGATTTCGAGAAGAAGGAAACAACAAAACATAAAAATAAAATACAAAATATGGTTACGAGTGGAACTGTTAAGATTTGCAAAACCTTCCTTAAGTTCTAAACAATATGTTTTATAGAAGTAAAAGTCGGATGTACCCTGAAATGCACCATACTGCAGGCCAGTCAATATGTACGTTCATGTTACATCTCCCTTTTCATTGGACCTAAATTTTTCTTTTAGGTAATTCAACAGTCAGATTCCAGTGTAGGCTCTTGATCGGGAATCTCAAGTTTTTATTGTTCCATAATTCGTGTTTTAATTTGTGTTTACTCTGTATTTTATTCATCAACCTTTCTTGAGCTCCGCTGTAGGCTTTGGGTAATTCTCAACACTCAATTATTGGGCAATCTTTAGGGAGACTGTGACTTTCCTTAGTTTAAGTTTTCTCTTTCAAAAGCTTGATGCTCTCTATGTCTTTAACAATTTTAAATGTATAGAGAATTTAACTGGATTTTAATTGCATAAGCTAAGATTTATTATTTTTTTAATTAAGCAAAAGTCAGGTGTAACCTGAAATGAATGTATCTATGGGTCATTCAATGTGTGCCTTCATGTCACATCTCTCTTTTAATTGGATCCATATATATATATATATATATATATATCTATATATATATGTATATATATATATATATATATATATATATACATTCTTTTAAATCGTTCAAAAGCCACAAGTCTAGCTTTTGCAGTCGAGTAATTCACAAATTGTGAATCGTGAATTCGTAATATGACGAAATTGATATACAAGGAGGAGTTTCACTCCAAAGACTGTTCGACAATGGTACGTAAGGTGGCGANGGCCGAAACTTCTAATGCCAAAACAGATGATAAATGTACATTTATTTTTATGTATATTCATATACATACATACATATAACAAAATTCAAGCATTTTTTGACCTAAAGTTTATTCAGCCACTATCTGTAGGATGTACACTTCCGAAAGTTGATTTATTCATTTTTAAACTCTATATGCTACCCAAAATATATGAAGCAGTTAATTTAGAGAGACCTATTGCCTTTTCTTGCCCTTGTGCACCTGAACAAATGCCCACCTTACTCACCAGATGTAATAATGATTTGGTTTATTCTTTACCTTCATCCATAAAAGACAACACCAAGAAAAAGAGTAGTGTTGCAATGCCTAGTGCAGGTTTACTGTAGCCAAGGTTTCTGGTTCGAACCCACCCCCCTTCCAAGAAAGCAAAGCACTACGCACCACTACTGAGAAACATGCAGATAATGTATTCCGACTACCGGTTTGAAATGCTAGCAATCATCATCGGTGCACTTGGATTTATCCCAAAATGTCTGCAACACGTAATGAAAGAACTTGATTTCGAGAAGAAGGAAACAACAAAACATAAAAATAAAATACAAAATATGGTTACGAGTGGAACTGTTAAGATTTGCAAAACCTTCCTTAAGTTCTAAACAATATGTTTTATAGAAGTAAAAGTCGGATGTACCCTGAAATGCACCATACTGCAGGCCAGTCAATATGTACGTTCATGTTACATCTCCCTTTTCATTGGACCTAAATTTTTCTTTTAGCTAATTCAACAGTCAGATTCCAGTGTAGGCTCTTGATCGGGAATCTCAAGTTTTTATTGTTCCATAATTCGTGTTTTAATTTGTGTTTGCTCTGTATTTTATTCATCAACCTTCCTTGAGCTCCGCTGTAGGCTTTGGGTAATTCTCAACACTCAATTATTGGGCAATCTTTAGGGAGACTGTGACTCTCCTTAGTTTAAGTTTTCTCTTTCAAAAGCTTGATGCTCTTTATGTCTTTAACAATTTTAAATGTATAGAGAATTTAACTGGATTTTAATTGCATAAGCTAAGATTTATTATTTTTTTAATTAAGCAAAAGTCAGGTGTAACCTGAAATGAATGTATCTATGGGTCATTCAATGTGTGCCTTCATGTCACATCTCTCTTTTAATTGGATCCATATATATATATATATATATATATATCTATATATATATGTATATATATATATACATTCTTTTAAATCGTTCAAAAGCCACAAGTCTAGCTTTTGCAGTCGAGTAATTCGCAAATTGTGAATCGTGAATTCGTAATTTGACGAAATTGATATACAAGGAGGAGTTTCACTCCAAAGACTGTTCGACAATGGTACGTAAGGTGGCGATTTGATCTATGTATGATCTATTCTGGCGGAATCCAGCTTGCTGGTCTCGGAGTAGGAGATCAACTGCTCCTTTCATTTTCTCGAGGAGAATCCTTTTAAAGACCTTTTCAGGTACTGACAGAAGCGTGGTTCTTCTGTACTTATCGCAGTTACTGGAGTCTCCTTTCTTGGATAGCTTGATGACAATGGAAAGCTGGAGCGTTGATATTTCACACTGCTGAAAGCTTTAAACATAAAAGTTTTGTGTGGCTTTGGGAAAAATGGTTCAGCTAGTTTTTGATGAACTCGATACTGTTTATGTAAGAAATAAAATATTTTCTTGAGACCAAGAAACTTGTTTCTCTTTTTTGGGACAAATCTACGTGCTGTCTCGAAGTCACACATCGAAAAGAGAAACAGAAGCACAAAATCACAAGAGCACCTAGTTCTGTGGCTACACCGGTACCAGACAGGTCGTGAGCAGATAAACTTTTCAGGGTGCCACTGTTAAGTTTAGACCTCTATCAAGAAAAAGCTGTCAAACAAAAAGCTACTTGAGCCTGTATCATTTACTATGATTATTGACAACCTCACACTACATCACAATTTAAAAGGAAAGAGGTGATGATGGATCACAGAGGAAGATTCATGGCTCATTCTTCTGTTTTTAAGACAAGGTTGTTTTCCACAAGACCGAAAGAGTAAGAAGGGATCAAAGGCTGGTTGATGCAAATATCTTTTTCTTAACCAGTTTAGACTATCAGAAACCAGGGGGTTTTGTCATGATACCATCAGTTACCATTATTTTAAACACGTAAACTGCAAACAGCATACCTACTCAATGGCTCACACGAAAATTGGATTTATTCACTGCGGTAAATCATTGATAAATACAATTTCCCCTTTCCATCAGATTAACTAACATGTACGTAGATTTAGTTTTGTTTGTCTTGGGGAATATCCATAAACCATATTGTGGAATTTTATGCAGGCTAGTGAAATTGCTCCCAAATAAAATTTGCATCTCTGGAGATTTTTCTTAACTTTAGGTGACTTTGAGTACTAGAGGTCGATACAGCGTCTAGACACCTTATTTAGAGATTCAGTCCGGAGTTCATCAAGACTATGTTTTGTTTACTGGGTAAAACATGTTGTTAACTTTGTAAACAGTATCTCTTCATTAACAAAGAGGATATAAGATTTTCAAGGAACAAGTGGTGAAACAATAAAAATTATAGAAAGAATTAAAGAATGGTGAAGGATGGGCACTGGTAGCGTAGGTAGTAGAGCACGTGGTCATAATAGTCGAAGGCACTGGTTCGAATACAGTTCGGTCCAAACACATGTTTCACCTTTCTACAATTCCAAATCCTTTCCATCTATAACCTTTTTTTCACAAAGAATTAACCAAGCCATTACTTTATCAATCAAGGTTCAAGTATATGTTGTGATTTACTCACTCGGCTCCAGTGCGTATATTAATTGAGGTAAAAAAAACTAGAAGTATTGAATGACTTTACCTATTGCTGGGCTCCATCAGTGAAATAAATAAATAAAAAATTGCCTCTGTAGTGTTGGAAACGCAAAGGATGCTGGGATTCAAATAAGCAAGATCTGGACCGGTAAGAAGTTACATTCAGAATAAATGGTCTGCTCTACAATCTAAAAGTACCGTCCAGACTTTCGCCTTGCTCCTAAACCCGTGTTTTGAAAAACAAGAACAAGAAAATACTCAACTTCTTTGATTGCAAATACCTTAGAATATTTACCATCAAGAGGACACACTCTATATTCAGTGGTGCAGTTAAGGGAATAAGAGAAAGAACATCCTGTACCCCGAATGATTTGTAAACGATGTCTCAGATAGGTGTTCAATATTACACGACTGCTGTCAAATATACCTAAAAACTAATTCCTTATTCATCCTGTTGGGAGGAAGGAAGATGAGCTAGTGGAACATAGTCGACAACGGCAGAATGAGGACAAGTAACGAGCAATATTAAAAGTCTAATTACTAATCGACTACACTGACTGAGGCGATTTAACTGCGTCGTGCTTTACACATAGATGAACCCACTACGTCTAAGTAATTTGGATCTCAATTCTCTACTTCCATCATAAAAAAATCAGAATTTCTACCTAATATTGCAAAAGTTGACAAACTTAAGGAATTCGCTAGCAAAGTGTGTTTCTGAAAGAAAAAGGTATGCCTTTATACTAACCAACGCAAATCCAAATGTTAAGACAGGAACATGGGCAAATTTGGATATATATAAACATTCAAAAGTGTTAAAGAATTTTTCCGTGAAATGACTAAAAAAAATTCAATGGAAAAGCTTACAAACCTTTTGCTTTCCAAAGAACAAATAATAGGAATACAAAATGAACTCAAAGATTGCAAAGACCAGTAGTTAACACGATATTTGGTTATTTTGGCTATTCATTCGTTCCCTAATATTGCAGGAATACTTAACAAGGTACTTAAGAAGTTTCCCGTGCCTTTTCTTCATTTTACTCCTGTAAGTAGCTATATAAAAACAGTTTTTCCTCTTCCCTTCTTTTCTCCTCTTTTCTGGTACTCCTTGTAATACAGGGAGTCCCAAGTCATACCTATATAAAAATTATAATGATATCATTCTAATTTCTAGCAAGGGATAATTTTTAAAAATTCAAAGCTAGTGTTTACCTGCACCACTCTACAACCTTACTCTAATCTTTAGTCTCTTCTTTTTTATGTTAGTTATTTTTTATCTGGCAGTGGTCTTTAGATCTTATGATTTGCAACCGTTTAAAAAAAATAGTAGATGCTCAGTGAAGCAGAGACATAAGAATTAGCATGCTTGGGAAAATTTTGTTAATTTGGTTATATTAAATCAACACCAGATTTAAAACATTCTGCCAATTTAAGTCGTATAAGGACTTTTGGTGCGTACTAGTATTAAAATCAATCTCATCAACTGAAAAAAATTATTACTTTCTTAAAACTATGAAAATATAAATTTGCTTGGGTTTTCCGTGCAAAGGCGAAGAAACAAATTACTTTTATCAAGTATAAAAACAGAAGAAAGACAAGTTAAAGAATAAATTAAAAATTTCAATAATTTTTGTAAATCCACTTCTCAGAGAATTAATGAGCACCAACTGCTACAAAGATGACTTGGTAATTAAATAACTTCGGAGGCCTTTACGTTGTATAATAATCTGGTTTCAACTTTGACATTGTGGCTATATATACACTTGGAAAAGAAGCCGATTTTTTCCTTTTTTATTTTGAAAATTCAATTAAAATGGGCAAGACTCTAACAGGTTTGACAGCTCAATATTTTCCATCTGCTTTAAATTAATTCTTAACTACAATGCAGGTATTAGGATAAAGATAGCACATTGTATTTGGTGAAAATGAGTTGATAAAAGATAACTGGTATTAAAATAGAAATTTGATTAAAACTGAACATTATTTTCCTGTTGTTTTGAAGAAAAGATAATGGCATATTTCAATTTTGAAAAATTAAATTAAAACTTTATTGGATTGTAAATATAATCACTTGGTTAACTTGGTTTGTTCAAACTGAAAAAGAAGAAAAGAAACCTAACCAAGTTTTGTAAGACGCATGGCACCAAATACATAGGGATTAAATTTTCCCTAAAAAAACGTCACAGCTACATTCCCAAGAGTCCTGTGAAACAAAGCGTTGCTAAATTGTGTATTACAGTATCGATCGAAATCAAAAACAATTAAAAAGTGACGTTGAGCTTTAAATATTAAAAAAATTAAACAACTCTGATCCCTCCATGTAAGTGAGAATTATTATTCCTTCTTTAGGTTTTTTGAAAAGAATATTAAAGGAATTTTCTAAATGTTGAGTCTACCACAACTATGCTGACGATATTTTACGGCATTTTTGTATCTATCTCAGTCGGGTAGAAACGAGCTATTTCATAATCAAATGACCGTATTACTGTTAAAAATAAGGAATGTTACTTAAAATGCTAAAATTCAATGATTCGGAAATCGTTAGCTAACCAGCCAGCTGTCATCTATTGAAAAGCTCGCTAACCTGAACTCTTAGAATGCAAATGCATGCCTTCTTTGATTGTCAGTCAATCAACCAACCAATCTCTCTCTCCTTCTGTATATATATATATTTTTTTTTCTTTTACGCTACTGCATCAGTAGATAACCAAGGATAAGTATGTCTACGTCTCAAGTCTGGATCAGGACCTCAGAGGCGTAGAACACGGCGCAAGATTGATGCGGTGCCCAAAAGTGCTGAAATCTGAGCATTTGCAGGAATATTAGGGATCTGCAATGTTTCAAATGCTTCGAATATTCCAGGTGGTAATGTTTCCATGGCTCCAACTATCACCGGCACAATGGTCACTTTGGCTCGGTACATGCGCTCAAGCTCCTCTTGTAGAGTTGAATATCGCTCTCGCTTCTCCCCCTCTTTGATCACAACTCGAACATCCATTGGTACTGCAACATCAGTGATCGTCCATGTTCTCTCACGCTTATCTTGTATGGAGATGTCTGGCTTGTTATGCTTGAT